>OZ023183.1:20004863-20055603 GCA_963995505.1 Hypericum androsaemum | reverse complement strand
TAGAAAATTCACTCCTTGATCTGGATTGAGATGGTATGATGAAGAAGTTGTTGGTCATAGGATGCCTCCTAAAAAATGACTTAATTTTTCGAGTCCAAGTGACAGATGTTGGGTTTTATAAACACGAACCCTAGGTTCGTAGCAGCGGAAGATAAAAATTTTTCACTAACACCGAATCTGATCATGACTGTATAACATAAAATCAAGATAACAACATAGTTAGAGAATTCTTACAGTGCCTTGTAGATGGAATCCTCAACTATGGTATCCACGTAGTCCTCGTCTACGAACTCCTTGACAGTTAGAATTTTTGAAAATTCGCTAGGAGAATTTTTTATCGAAGAAACTAGAGAAAATATGTGTCTTGTATCTAGGTTAATGAATTTCTGTGTGTCAAAACCCTTGATATCCACACATGTATATATAGTAAAATAATTAACCAACTCCTACCCTTTAGGAGTAAGTTTCGCAGGAAGCAAGGTTGGAAGCCCTTAGTGGCTTCCAACATTGACTTCCCTTTTGGGCCTCCAAGCCCATTCTATTATTTTCTTGACCCAGTCAATATGTTCAACATCTAATAGATTTTACTATACATATTAGTATTTAATTAAATCTAACTTAATTAAATAATTACAATTATAATTCTATCTAATAGAATTATAATATTTCTCTATAGATTAAATATTCTTGATCAAATCAATATTTAATCTAACCAACTTCAATTCGTAAACCAAGACTACTTGTTGTGTGACCCATAGGCCCTCACATGCCAAGCGATTAGTCGAACCAATGGTATTAGTCGAATCCTAGACAATAGACCAGACAATCTCAACATATGAGGTATGTTGTGAGAATACTGCAACTACCTATAATGTGAAGCTCACAGTGATACAGTCCTTTCATTCACGAATACTCGATTAAGTCTTGAACATGATTAAATACCTATTCAAATAACTTAATCATATTATCTCATTCTACTAATTGATCATGTTGTCACTTTTAGACACCATTCCAAAAGTGACGTGCATTGGCCAATGTCTAACGATCCAATTAGTTATGAGAAGACAAGTATTCTCTCCAAGTCTATTTGAGGAATGAATCTTATTTTTGGCTCAATTACCACGCACATGCACTTCGTGATGTACCTAACACATGCCGTATCTACCCCGTCAGGAGTGCAAGCGTTGGTCATGGTCAAAGTCCATCACTCCGTACATGTTGTGCGTATTGACCTCAAGTCAGAGGACTATTTTACTACTCCACAAATCGATACTTCCGTAGACACGTAAATAGAATACACCAAACGATTTCTCGGTCGGGCATGCCAATACTCTCCAAAGTATCTGTGCATCTATCATGAAATATCTAGTATCTCGTAGTTGTGAGAACCACTACATCCTCTAAGGATATGATGTAGATCGCACACCAATCTCAATCGCATCATCGATATCCCATTCTCGATGATCATTGATTGTGGCTATTTAAGAACTACGTGCATAGTCATCTGAGATCTCATATTCTCAATGACAACACTAGTTCATGGGAACATAAACATGAATATATGCAAACAATCAAACATTATATTCATTTATGTAATGCCGAATATTATTAATGCACATTAATAATATAACTGAATGTGATCAAGTATAATGTCCTTATATCGATTGTCTCTAGGACATCTATACCAACAATCTCCCACTTAGCCTAGAGCCAATCACCCATATGTCTAACACCTAGACTCTCAAAGTATCTAGTTTGGTGAAAGAATCAGCCAGGTTATCCTCTGTAGGAATTTATTCTAATTTTATTTCGGTTGTTGAATCTGCGGTCGTGTCTCGTTTGGAACTATTCCAGCTCACTATTCTGCCATTAAGTATGAAGCCATATGTCGATTGTGACTTGGAAGTCATCACAATCAGTCATGGTCGGTAAACCCAGTTACCACAAGTTATGGCTACCCATCATAGACTAAGAAATATTATTTAGTTCATCTAAGATACTTTAGAATATTCTTAACAGCAACCCAGTGACGTTCACCTGGATTTTTCTGGTATCTACCAGTGATACTAACAGCGTAGGCCACATCGGGTCTAGTGCAAGTCATGGCGTACATGATTGATCCAATAGCAGATGCTTTGGGATTCTTTCCATATACTCGATTTCTGCTTCTTCAGAAGGACAATCCTTCTTTGACAGCTTAATCTCATGATTCGCTGGCAGGTAACTTCTCTTAGAGTCCTCCATTTTAAAATGCTTCAGTATCTTATCTATGTATGTGGATTGTGACAGCCCCAACATCCTGCTAGATCTATCTCTGTAAATCTTTATGCCAAGGATATAGCAGGCTTCACCCAAGTCCTTCATCATGAAGGTCTCGGATAGCCAATCTTTCACAGATTGCATTAGCGGGATACTGTTTCCCAAAATCAATATGTCATCAACATATATGATAATAAAAACAATCTTATCCCCACTGCATTTTCGATAAACGCATGGATCTTCTGCATTTCTGACAAAGTCAAACGATTTGATAGCTTTGTCGAAACGAATATTCCAACTCCTAGAAGCTTGGTTTAATCCATAAATGGACCTTTGCAGCTTGCATACTAATTTTGGATTTGACTTGGATACAAAACCTTCTGGCTGTGTCATAAACACACGCTCCTCAAGGTTTCTATTAAGGAAAGCCATTTTGACATCCATCTGTCAAATGTCATAATCATAGTATGCAGCTATAGCAAGTAAAATCCGAATGGACTTGATTTTTGCTACTGGTGAAAAGGTCTCGTCATAATCAATGCCCTCGCGTTGCTTATAACCTTTCGCCACCAACCTAGCCTTGTAGGTTTGCACTTTACCATCTGTATCAGTCTTCTTCTTGAAGACCCATTTGCAGCCGATGGGACTAAACCCTTCAGGCAATTCCACCAAGTTCCAGACTTGATTTGTATACATCGAGTCCATCTCAGATTTCATGGCTTCTAGCCACTTCCCTGAATCGATGTCTGACATCGCTTCAGTATAAGTCTTAGGTTCATCCTTGTCCGAAATTTTCACATCATCGTGTTCCTCCAAGAAAAAACTAAACTTGATGGGTGGACGACGAATCCTCGTAGACTTATGGAGTTGTATTTGTACAGGCTGTTCATTCTGATCGTGAAGAGGTTCTTCTGCGATGATCTGATCAACGCCAGGAGAATTCTCAGGAGCTACGCTCTCAAGCATTTCCTGAGCACAAGATTGAATAATTTCCAAATTGTCCTCATTCAGTCTAATTGGGGTAGCTTGCATATGCGAGTTATCCCTAACTACGCTCCCACTGGCTGGAAGACTATCACCTAGTGAAAGACTTCTACCATGAGAATCACTGAATGCTCCCACTGATTCTTTATCGTGGTTATTCGACAAGTCTTCAGCCTCAGCATTACCTTGTGGTTCTTGAATTTCTTCAAGTTCTATCTTTTTACGACCTTGTCCTTTAAAGACATAGTCATTTTCAAGGAACGTCGCCTGTCTAGAAACAATAACTTTTTGTTTCTCAGGGAGATAGAAATAATATCCTCTTGTTTCCTTAGGATATCCCACAAAGTAACCTTTTTCACCTTTGGATTCTAACTTATCAGTGAGCATCTTCTTCACATACGCGGGGCAACCCCACGTCTTGATATGTGAGAATGATGGCTTCTTTCCACACCATAATTCGTATGGTGTATTTTCAACTGATTTAAATAGAATCCTATTTAGAATGTAGATTGAGGTTTGGAGTGCATAACCCCAAAGAAATATTGAAAGAGAGGAGAAACTCATCATGGACCTTACCATGTCTAACAGGGTTCGGTTCCTCCTTTCGGACACACCATTCATTTGTGGTATTCCTGGAGGTGTCTAATGTGATTGGACCCCATAAAACTTTAAATAATCCAGGAATTCATGGCTAAGATATTCACCTCCTCGATCTGATCGAAGAGTCTTGATACTCTTCCCAAGTTATTTTCTACTTCTGTTTTATACTCTTTAAATTTCTCAAAGGCCTCGGATTTGTGTTTCATAAGATACACGTATCCATACCTAGAGAGGTCATCAGTAGAAGTGATGGAGTATCCGAAACTACCCCTTGCTAGAGTGGGTAGTGGTCCACACACGTCGCTGTGAACCAGCTCTAGCACTTCTTTGGCTCTTACCCCTTTCCTAGTAAAGGGTTTGTTAGTCATTTTACCTTTGAGACAAGATTCACAATTTTCATAAGACTCAAAGTCAAATGGGGTTAAGTAGTCTAACTTTCTTAACCTTGTAATTCTTTTCTCATTGGCATGACCAAGTCTACAATGCCATAAGAAGGTGGGATTTTTCTGATTACTTAATTTGAGCTTCTTGTTCTGCACATTAAGAACATCATGTCTACTATTTAACAAATATAAACCATTCTCAAGAGAGGCATTTTCATAAATAATACCATTTTTTGAAAAGTAGCAACTACTATTAGAAAACTGGAAGGAAAAACCTTCAATGTCCAACATTGGAATGGAAATAATATTTCTGGTAATAGATGGAACGAAATAATAATTATTAAGTTCCAGTCTATACCCACTGGGTAAGTCTATACCATATGTCCCTACGCGTTCGGCAGCAACTCGTGCTCCATTACCTACGCATAGGGCGACTTCACCCGGTCTAACCACCCTGCTCTCTGTGAGACCTTCCACATTTGTACAAATGTGTAATTCACATGCGGTATCTAATACCCAGCAGTCAGTTCTATTAGTAGACATATTTATCTCCATAACAAACATACCTGTTCCGGAGCTAGAGACACCTAGTGCCTTATTCTCAGCAGCCAAAACTTTGCAGTCTCTCTTCCAGTGCCCCTTCCCCTTATAGTGGAGGCACACATCCTTGTTTACCTGCTCTTTCTTTTGAATACTACCCTTAGGTTTAAGGAACTTTGGCTTAGAACTATTCTTAGCCTTATTCTTCTGCTTCTTTCTGCCTTTAATCGCAGAACTAGAAGAGGTGCCCACCATGAGCACATTCCTTCCCTTTGAAGAAGTACCTTCAAAAGTCTTTAGCATGTTATGCAGCTTAGGCCTAGCCGTTCCAAGCAACATTACACACTGCTCCTGCTTTGCATCATCCTGATTCTTCTTTTGAGTTTCTACGTCAAACGTAGCAAGTTCAAAAGAATCAGCCACAGAGGTAACAGGGATGGTCGTGTCTAACACATACTCAATCCTTTCTTGCCTTAGCATCAAATGCATGTTTCGGTGCCAATCCAGAAATATTGGCCTAGCCAACTTGTTTGATTCCACTACAAACCTCAACGACATGTTAGCCATTTCAACACACCTAAGGAAATAAATTAAAACGAGAATTAAAAAAATACATAATTCCTATGATCATCATTCGTAATCAAAATAAACACGGCCTTTAGCTTTATTTTGTCTCCATTATTTTTACATACTCAACGACCTCATCGGAAGAGTACGAATTTATATCTAATATAAATCTTAATGGACTAGGATCCACATTCCTACTATCACAATCATCTGCTTTGGCTGGCGACTGTAACAGCAGAATTGGTAGGTCTCCAAACCAATTGCAATTTCTACAATTCCTAGTTATCAGACCAAGCCCAATCGATGTCCCCTCATTGTTTCCTTGCTTTGGCTAGTGAAACAACTTAGGTGGTTTGCAACCATCACACGGCGACATCTACATGTCCCTATAAGAGTTCCATAAGACGTAGTTCCAAGCAAAAGACTTTGGTCTTAAATACTATAGAACGAAATCTCGGTTTCTCTTAATTATGACGGAAGACATCATTCATTCAAAATGAAAACCATATTTAAATTTGAGGAACATTTTATATCGGGGTATTTAACTTGCTCAAACATGATCCATTTCTAGTTCACATAATATTCTATGAGATCCAATTCATAAAATTAAATGTAAACAGTCATTAGAATCTAATTCCGAATTTTCAGATCAGTCTAGGGACCTAATTGCAATTTTAGAATTAATTAAGGACCAAAAAGTAATTTGCCAATTATCCCGAAAAATTACAGAAACTTCTGAGGACTAAACTGTAATGCCAAGAAAAACCAAGGATCAAAATGTAATTTTCCATACCAGCAAATTTGCAAATAAGTCCCTGCAATTAACCAGGGACCAGATTGCAATTTTATGATTAATCCAGGTACCATACCATCATTAACCATAAAATCCGAAATTACAGAAACACCCCAGGGGAATAGCTGCAATTCCAGATTCCAAAAATTGCACAATGGTCCCTGAAAAATCAAGTTTTCAAGGCATGCCCCTAGGACAAAATTGCAACTCGGTCCTTGACCAACAAAATCCGATCGACGCCGTTCCGATCGACACCGCCACCTCCACGTCGAAGCCCGCGACTGGACGAACAAGCCGGTGGTCCCAGACCCTGGTGAATCGGTGCGTGGCGGCCGTAATCGGGTCGAAAACCTTTTGACCAGCCATTAACGGAGAAGCTTCGAAAGCTTCGAAAATCTCCAGCGGCGCCATACCAGGAGGAGATTCATCACCGTGGTCGTTGCCTTGGTCGTTCCTGCTGCCCGACGCCGTGGCTAGAAGAGCTCGATCCGCTATCAACGGCGGTCGAAGCTTTTCCAAGCTTCAAAAACTTGGAGCGACCGTCGTCCGATTCCAATCGGTCATCGACGTCAAAGCAGGAAACGAATCGAAAGTACAAATCCTCGAGAGCACAAATCGATTGGTGAGTTAATTAAGCTCACCGACGTCACCGATACCACATATTATGTGAACAAAATCGTTTGGCGAGTTAATCGCGTTGCTACCAAACAACCAACCAATTTCTATAGTTTTCTAGTTTGTTGCAACGTCAATCACAAACAGATTACCATGGACAGAACAAACCTTGATGGTTCGCAGGTCACAAATTAATATGGGCATATAAACCGATTCTAAAATTGCACATATTAACCTACGAAGACATACAAATTTATGTATACAGCCATAAAATTAGCCTGAAGCTTTGATACCACTGTTGGGTTTTATAAACACGAACCCTAGGTTCGTAGCAGCGGAAGATAAAATTTTTTCACCAACACCGAATCTGATCATGACTGTATAACATAAAATCAAGATAACAACATAGTTAGAGAATTCTTACAGTGCCTTGTAGATGGAATCCTCAACTATGGTATCCACGTAGTCCTCGTTTACGAACTCCTTGACAGTTGGAATCTTCGAGAATTTGCTAGGAGAATTCTTTATCGAAGAAACTAGAGAAAATATGTGTCTTGTATCTAGGTTAATGAATTTCTGTGTGTCAAAACCCTTGATACCCACACATGTATATATAGTAAAATAATTAACCAACTCCTACCCTTTTAGGAGTAGGTTTCGCAGGAGGCAAGGTTGGAAGCCCTTAGTGGCTTCCAACATTGACTTCCCTTTTGGGCCTCCAAGCCCATTATTTTTTTTGACCCAGTCAATATGTCCAACATCTAATAGATTTTACTATACATATTAGTATTTAATTAAATCCAACTTAATTAAATAATTATAATTATAATTCTATCTAATAGAATTATAATATTTCTCTATAGATTAAATATTCTTGATCAAATCAATATTTAATCTAACCAACTTCAATTCGTAAACCAAGACTATTTGTTGTGTGACCCATAGGCCCTCACATGCCAAGCGATTAGTCGAATCAATGGTCTTAGTCGAACCCTAGACAATAGACCAGACAATCTCAACATATGAGGTATGTTGCGAGGATACTGCAACTACCTGTAATGTGAAGCTCACAGTGATACGGTCCTTTTATTCGCGAATACTCGATTAAGTCTTGAACATGATTAAGTGTCTATTCAAATAACTTAATCATATTATCTCATTCTACTAATTGATCATGTTGTCACTTTTAGACACCATTCCAAAAGTGACGTGCATTGGCCAATGACTAACGATCTAATTAATTATGAGAAGACAAGTATTCTCTCCAAGTCTATTTGAGGAATGAATCCTATTTTTGGCTCAATTACTACGCACATGCACTTCGTGATGTACCTAACACATGCCGTATCTACCCCGTCAGGAGTGCAAGTGTTGGTCATGGTCAAAGTCCATCACTCCGTACATGTCGTGCGTATTGACCTCAAGTCAGAGGACTATTTTACTACTCCACGAACCGATACTTCCGTAGACACGTAAATAGAATACACCAAACGGTTTCTCGGTCGGGCATGCCAATACTCTCCAAAGTATCTGTGCATCCATCATGAAATACCTAGTAACTCGTAGTTGTGAGAACCACTACATCCTCTAAGGATATGATGCAGATCGCACACCAATCTCAATCGCATCATCGATATCTCATTCTCGATGATCATTGATTGTGGCTATTTAAGAACTACGTGCATAGTCATCTGAGATCTCACATTCTCAATAACAACACTAGTTCATGGGAACATAAACATGAATATATGCAAACAATCAAACATTATATTCATTTATGTAATGCCGAATATTATTAATGCACATTAATAATATAACTGAATGTGATCAAGTATAATGTCCTTATATCGATTGTCTCTAGGACATCTATACCAACAATCTCCCATTTAGCCTAGAGCCAATCACCCATATTACCAACAACAGCGTCATAAATTACGAATCAAACTTTCTTAATCGTGCCACCTTGACCCCGAGTTAATTCCATCCAAGATATTAGGGAGTTGGGAAGTGAAGGCCCAATACACTAGCTAATACCCAACCTAGCAATAAAGAAGTTCCACAACAGCCAGGGGCCTCTGCAGTGAAGGAGAAGATGCTCGCTTGATTCATCATCAACACCGCTAATAGGGCATAAACAATCCCATTCGTTCAGACGATGCATACGAATTAAATTGGTTCTAGTGGGCAATCTTCCCTGTACTGTAAGCCAAAGAAAGCATTCAACTTTTAGAGGAAGACGACCAGTCCACACCACAGCAATGTTGCTTCTAAGATGCATACGTTAAACAATCCTGCTACGGAACGAACTTTCGCAAAATCAATTTTGAGCAAGGTAGCCTCCTCCTTCCTTGATTTCACCAAAGAAATCACCTCATTTGCAATAAGCACGCTCTCAGTAATATTGCGGCCCGGAATGAAGGCGGACTGTTCTGGACTGACAATTTCGTGAATAACCCTACTGAGGCGAGAGGTCAACTTTCTTTGTTTACCGCTCAAAGAAAGTTGGACTCTCTTTGGAAGCAAAAGTCCAGGTTAAAGTGGGGACGAGACGGCGACAGGAATACGAAGTTTTTCCACGTTATTGCTTCTTCCAGATTGGCTTCCAATTACATCGGAACTCTGGAACGTAATGGTAGGAAGGTGTTTACCCCTGCCGCTATTAAAAAAGAAGTCTTGGAGCACTTCTGGTTCCAATTCACGGAGCCAGAAGGCATTAGGCCTTCCATTCCCTGACATCTCTTCAAAAAACTGTCGGGTGATTCAGCTGCCTCATTTGATTCACTCCCTTAAAAAGAAGAAATTAAAGACGCGGTTTGGGGATGTGGTGGTGACAAAGCTCCGAGTCCGAACAGATTCAACTTCAATTTTTACAGGGTTGTCTCTGTTATTGAAGCCGATGTGTACTCCTTGGTTTGCTCCGTATTTAATAATTTGGACTACAAAATTAATCGGTATTTGCACATATATATATATATATATATATATATATATATATATATATATATATATATATATATATATATTAATTAACTAATTTGAATGTAAATCACATCAGATCATTGAATTCATCAAATTTCTCCTAATAAAATCGCGTTTCTAATATTCAAACATGATACCATAATTAAACAATAGCAATCATTCATTGGTCAATGTGTCGTTTGGTACTTTTTTCTAAAATTTGGTTTAGTCGTTGTTTCGCTCGTTCGGGCGGGGACAGATTTGGTGGGGACTGGGATAGTCCCCAAACATGGTGACTAACTCAAACCAATATCACTACACATGCAAATCAATATCACTTTACATGCAGATCAATATCACTTCATATGCAAACCAGTGTCTTGCAAACTAATATCACTTCACATGCAAACCAATATCACCTGATAGGTTATTGACCATCAGATTTAAAGATAATCAAATCTGACGGCCCAAAATGTAGTCCCCACTTATGGACAAATTTTCTTTAGTCTCCACTCAATCCGATCTTCGTTCGAGCTAGTCGAGGGAGATAAGAGTACTCTAGAGGAAAATAAAGTGGAGGGGGACATTCAACCAAAAAAAAAAGTGGAGGGCGACAACTGATTTTTTTTAGGGGGACAACTGATGAGTGCTTTCATTGCAAGAGGGAGTTAATAGCCGGTAGATACTTATGCATAGTGAATAATGATGAGTCGTCTTGGATTTTGAAAAAGATCATCTACAAAATAAATGCTAGAGAGATATTTTTTCCAATCAAAGCTATTTTATAATATTTGCATTCACAATCCAATACTTTTTTTTTAGGAAAACCCAATACTATTGGGCCTGTGTCCCCAAAAGGAGAAACGTAGAATAGATTTTTATAATTTTTATATTAGATGAATCTAAATTTTTTACCATTTCTATCGATTCTTATTTTCCAAACATAAAAATTTGTGTTCTATGTTCTTTGATATAATGTCTGAATCTTTTTCTGTTGTAAAAGTATACACATCTATTATCATTGGTCGCAAGTCTAATATTTTGTCTCCTCCACCCTACCAATATTGATTTTTTTTCAATCATCCTAAAAGGAAAGTCCTCTCAATGCTCTGACACACACATCATATATGGGCCGAAACTTACCAACTGGTTGATGCATCATTATACGCATATGGTGAAAAACCCACCAGCAATCTGGATAATCTAAATTAAGGTTCATCATAATTCTTCTAGATTAAATTCGAAATTGAATTCATATTTTGATAAAGATTCAGACATTATATCAAAGAACATAGAACACAAATTTTTATGTTTGGAAAATAAGAATCGATATAAATGGTAAAAGTATACACATCTATTATCATTGGTCGCAAGTCTAATATTTCGTCTCCTCCACCCTACCAATATTGATTTTTTTTCAATCATCCTAAAGGGAAAGTCCTCTCAATGCTCTGACACACACATCATATATGGGCCGAAACTTACCAACTGGTTGATGCATCATTATACGCATATGGTGAAAAACCCACCAGCAATCTGGATAATCTAAATTAAGGTTCATCATAATTCTTCTAGATTAAATTCGAAATTGAATTCATATTTTGATAACGAATGTACCAGCAGTTTTTTATAAATGATTTTGTACTGAACTTCGTAAGCATGTACAATAATTACACTGAGCACAAATCGCCATAGTGCACCCGCTTATCGTAGTGAATCGAGATTTAAAAAAAAATCATGACCACCAATGTCTAATAGCGATGAGATCAAATGAACAACTCATGTACATAATATAAAACGGAGTGCAGGTGAAATTCTTGATCGCTTCTTTTAATATCAAACACAACCCGATTCCTGTGAAATTCAGTCTCCAAGAAATTGCGCCAAAGAAAGCGAATTAAACCTTCGTAATTATATTATTTCGTACCAATCCAGACCAAGCCGAGATGGACTGAGCAACACGGGGCCAATGTATCCGGATCGTAGGATGAACGTGTGCCTCGTAACTAACCTCAATCTGACACGGCTTTTGCGTTTGAAAAGATAGTCTCTTCCGTTCCCCGGGCAAATTGAAACCCTTCCTCCACCCAGGAAAACCACGCCATTGAAAACCATTTTTTATATGGTCTCCTTGAAACAATGTGATTTTGAAAGGAAAAAATGGGCAGAGAATCAATACATAAAACATGATTCATTCGATAATGTTCGATTCTGAATATTACAACTTTAAATAAAATTGTGATTTTGAGGAAGATGCACATGCACAGTTAGTAACTGTCGTAGAGCTCACCCTTTTATACGGAGGATCGTTTAGCGGACTCATGGGCTTGGGGTGCGAGCTACATATACATATGCTATATATGGCCCGTTGTCCAGACAATGGCAGAAAGCCCACTGTTGGAAGTTACTAACGTTGTTGAGTTACGAAGTAACGTCATTCCTTCTCCTTCACAAGTAATGTTTCAATTTTCTGGCAACAGATGTCGTGCATACCAACTTTCCTGCTACTGCTGTCTCTATCCTCTCAGATTGCAAGATTGCTGTTGACTACATCAATGGCGTCTCGAAGTCTATTGATTGGCATGTGGAAAACCTAGCTATCTCGGCTAGATCTTATCTGCACCTATTATCTCAATGTAATCTTTCTTTTACTCCTAGGTCAGCGAATGCGATCGCTAATTGGCTTGCAGTAAAGACTAAACTTAATCTTTGTCCGCTCAATTGGTCACTTTATCCTCCGGCTATTTTGTACAATGACTACCCTCCGTGATTGTTAATAATATTAAGTTAACTATTTTTCATTAAAAAAAGTCATGTTTCAGATTTTATCCACAAGTCTAATCATCGCCTTCAATTTGGGTTCCTGGAGATTTGGTTTCCGTAGTAAAACGCAGTCGGATAGGGGACATCATTCTCCAGTGTTCTGTCCAGCTGTCCGTCCTCCTCTGCAGTGCGATTGCTTAATTGGGCTTTCACCAACTTGCATGTTTTGGGCCCGAACGCGTGAAAAGCCTAGGTAATGGGCTTTTACCGACTTCTATGTTTTGGGAACTAAGGGAGGTTTTAATGAGGGGACGTCAAGGAAGATGTGGCTTAGGACGGCGATGGTTCGCCGGAGATGAGAGGTCCACGGGATTTGGAGAAAAAGAAGGTGCCCTGTACCTGGGCTAGCCACGGGCCTGGGCCTGGTAATTTATTGGGACGGACAGTGGATAAGTTGGCCTACAAATCAATAGTGGGGTTGGGAAATAACGAGAGTCGTTCTAGATAAGCGAGAGTTGTCGGGGTTTAAATACAGCAATGTTAAATAGTTATTTGAACAGATGTGGGGCATTTGGTTACATCAGAATCAAGTGATTTTTGATGAAGTTCAATACGACAGGAACTTTTTAAGCATTTTATTTATTTCCGGACCGCCGAATGGCTTATTTGGCCAAGTACTCTTAATGAAATAGGTAATCAAGAGATAGATTTGTATTGGGACTCATTAAAAATTAGGTAACTGTGTGAGTTTCATTTTTTTGGGCTTCTAGATGAGTAGAACGTTATAGGGTTTGGTAGTTCGATGTGGATAGTGGTCAGTTCATCTTTTGTCGTGTATTTTTTCTTCCTTATCTATCATTTTTATAGGTATCAATTATCTAACTCAAATTTAAATTAGTCGGTAGAGTGAAGTTCTGATAGCATGTAGTAAAGATAAAAAATGACAAAATAACTAATTGATAGTCTTACAAATAATGATTTAAAAAGTCTAATTAAATTAGAACTGTATTGATCCACACGCTCGGTGCTATCTTACATTTGATATATTGGACGGAGACACAAATAGGAGTGGAGTCTAATATATGTTTTTTTCCGGTGGATTATACCATCCATCTGTACATGAACTACCCCAACCAAATCTCTCTTTCAACGGATACAAGTGGCACACATCTACACGATCAAGATCCAAATTAAATGCCGCAATTCACTTGATGAAGTTGGATTGCTTTTTATTTGGAAGCAACACACAACCAAACATAAAGACCGCAACATCTAATAATTAGACGTAATCATCGGGAGTTGGATAGTGGACCCTACCCAAGTAAGGGATTGGTAGTGAGATCGGAGCCGCCGGGAAGACTGGCGTGTGCAGGCTGAAGGCGCCGAGGAGGGACTCTGGGCGGGTACCCGAGAAAGGACTCGTAATCTTCTCCGTTGTCCACTAGCCCGTAGTATGGATCTTCTTCCCTTGCTTCCTGATCAAGTTTAACAATTAGATTTATCTACATCTCCCCAACAGAACAGATCATCACGCGTTGGTTGGTGAATGTCGCTTACCATTTCTTGCAGGAGTTTTCTCTGCAGATCTTCCCCGCTCTTTACCTGCAAATACATAGGAATGTAAGAGATCATACTGATGTTAATCTTTGAGAAGAAAAATGGTCAAACCGCAGTAGTTACCTTCTTCCTGGTAGTGTCAATCTGATTGGCCATCACCTTGTACTGTAAAAAGAGATTGAACACAGATTAGCACAATTCTGCACGAGATTATCCTGCTAACAGTTGGAGGTCTAGGTTTCTTCATCATTGAACGGGCCTAATGTAAATCACAAAAGCAATTTGAGATTCTAATACAGTGATCTTCTACGCTTATAAACAAAACACAAACAACTCGTCATAACCAATGTCTAATCTCACAATCAGAGCTTTTTTTTGTCAGAACTTAACAACAATAGCTAACTTGTATTAACAACAACAATAATCAAGCACGGAATTTTTTTTTTGGTGAATAGAAGTTGTATGGGTCCAAAATAGGTATTACATCTCAAGCACGGAACATTGACCAAATCGAAACTCTAAATCCAACCAAAAACCCCATTTCCATTGGAAATGAAGGTCTAATTGAATCCAATTTAGTTATTCTAATTTTTGGATCACCTTGCGTTCGCGGATGACGGTTACGGCATTGTCCATTTCTTGCTCCAGAGCGCACATGTCTTCGACGCCCAAGGAGTTTAAACATTCCCCCATCCTTTGCCTAAATTATTCAATAATAACCCCATTGTTAATTACCCATTAATCTCGCAAAAATAAAGGAAAACACACTAGAGGCCATTTATAATTAGATAAGTCATTAACACAGATTTTTAACCTAATCTCGCGCCTCAGATTCTTGTTGACGTCTTTGAGGTTCTTCAGTGTGTCTTGCATTCTCTAAAACCACATGTCAATACAAGAGATCTTATAATATTAATTGCACCAGCGATAAATAATAATAATAATCCAGAACCTAAAAAGGAAAAAGAAAAGAGAATAGAGAAGAAAGGAAAAGACCTGGTACTGAGTGCTCCAGATGTCGACACCGAGAGCTCTCTGGTACTGATCAAAGACCTCCTTGGTTCTTTGGCAACGAACGTCAACCGAATCATCGGAATAAAAGTTTTAAAAATTACCAATTTACCATCTGGTTAGGGTTTATAAAAATGAACTGACGGAAGTCAGGGTTGAATTCGTACGTGGTGGAAGGGCTGATGTACTCGTGGAGCTTCTCGGAGCTGGAGAGCATGATAATGGAGACCTTGGCGTCGCAGAGAACCGTGAGCTCTCCGGCCTTCTTGAAGAGTCCGTTGCGCCTCTTCGAGTAAGTAACCTGCCTGTTGGTCGAGTTCTCTATCCTCTTGATCTGGATCTTCCCTCTCGCCATTTTTCCCCCTTCTCTAGCTTCCTAGATCTCTCCCTCTTTCCTTTACTTAGTTTTTTGGAAACCCTCTCGCTCGGAATATAAGTTGCTTGTGGGTGAAATGTGAAGGGGAAAAGGGAAAAGAAGGGTTAGGTCCGTTTAGCCCGAAAAGGAAAGGGTTTCCCAATCGGTGAAACGCTTTACTGTAGTAAATAAAGCGTCGGTACGGGCTTTCTTTAATTGCTGCATGTGAGTTTTGAATCTCCACCTATACGACGACGGGCCTAAACTTTAATTGTGAGGCTATGGAAATCGCGGGACAATCAATACCACCGGGGAAGAGGACAAATTTATCCGGATAGGAGTAATGTAACTATTTTTGAGGTTTTTTAAAAATAATAGAATTGTACTTATTTAAAAAAATGCAAAAACTGAAGATAGAGTATACAAAATCATTCAAAAAGTAAAATGATGTACGAAATAATCATAGCAAATGTCTCACATGAGCATCAATTGATTAATATTACTTTAAAACCTCTCTCTAAAGTGATATCATTATAATCGAAGAAAAATATCACTTTAGAGAGGTTATTACAAAAGATGTTTATGTTTTTTTCGTCCAAAAATATTAAATTTGAGTTTTTGAGTAATAAGATACGTAAATACCAAAAAATTATTTTGTCTATATTCAAGTCACAAAAAATCTCGGTTTATAGCGTTATTCAAACGCTACACTCGATTGATATATTTTCTTAGAACAAGACGTCGATTACAAAGAATATGTGAAGATATTTTAGAAGATAAATAATGATGTAAAATTTATTAAACAATCAAGTATAGTAAAAATTATTATCTTAAAATATTCTTATAATTGGTAATATATATAAAAATATACTTATTTATTCAAAAAATATCACTTTATGCAAAAATTGGGACTAAAATTTAGCACTAAAATTTAATAAAAATACATTGATCATTACGATAAAAGAATTATTAAATTTTAAAACTGATATCGACTCGCAACCGGAACTTTTTATTATAACACTTTACAGAAGTAAACCTCCTAAACTAGAACTCATGGATCAGAACTAGAATGTCTTGTTTCAATAGGTGAATCCATTGAATTGAATCAAACATCTGTATTTAATCCGAATCTGGGTGGACTGAAATTTGACTAAAAAATTAATCAGTATTTGCATATATTTATTAATTGAAAATTTTGAATGTAACTCATATCAGATCATTAAATACATGAACTTTATCCTAATAAAGGCTCCATTTGGAAACTAGTACATTAAGAGTAGATAGTAGTTATTTGTTAGATTAAGAGTAGATTCACAATCTATCTGTTTGGTAAAACTAGTAGATTGTAATCTACTAATAGTTTAGGAGTAGTTTTAATGGTTATGTTTATTTTGTAATTATCTGAAAAGAATTAAAAAATTTATTCTATTAAATAAATATTAGGAGATCTTTTAACTACTGTTTAAAATATTAAGAGATTTTTTTGCTTAGAAATTATTTTAAAAATTAAAGATTCTATTTAACTAAACATATATTAAGAAATTTTCTTTTAACTACTAATTCAAATTAGATTAAGATGAGATTAAAATTTACAATCAGTTTTTATCCTTAAGATTTTTCCTCATTCACTATATAAATACTAATAGTGAGGTGTTAAAAAATAGGTGTCATTACCTCACTCACTCTCCACAGGTGAGAGAAGATGAAACCATAGCTATTTTTTATTTTATTAATTTTTACGCTTTTTATAATTTTTTATTTGCTAATTAATATAATTGCTTGGTGGTTCACGAATTTGAAATTTTGTTGCGAAGGACAACATCTAACCTTGAAGCATCCAACTTTCAAGGTAAGATTATAATAATTATTATTTTAATGTTAAGTTGATATTGATTTTCTCATCATAGTGAATATATAATTGTACGACATTGATTAAGATTAAAATTATTTTTTTATCAGTTAAAAAAATTATTGAGCTCATTATTGATTCTATTTAATTATTTCTGATTTTTATTAGGGTAACGAGATTGATTAAAAAAATTTCTTTAGCCGAGCAATAATATTAATTAGGATCAATTATATGTCATTACAGAGATTTTAAAAAAAATTTAATAATGCAATGTTCTTTTAAGATGAGGTAATAAATATTGATTTATCTACTACAATAAATGACATAGTCTTCTTATTTTTATTATTATTCCTATCTCCTAGAAATTAATATATTCAATAAGTTAACCATTTGTTCTTTATCAAAATATTTATTTATAAATATATATATATAAGTAATATATTAAATTATTATTATTTTAATTTTAAAAAATAAAATAAATTATTTATTTAAGCTTAATTTATAAATTAATAATTAATTTAACCAAAAATATATAATCTACTAAATCGAATCTGCTATCTGCTAGTTGGTTTTACCAAGCGCATTCTTCAATCTGCTATCTACTATCTGATATAAATCTGTTATATGCTATCTACTATCTGCTATCTGCTTCTAATCTGTTTCGTCAAACAGAGCCAAAATCGTGTTTCTAATATTCAAACACGATACCATAATCAAACAATAACAATCATTCATTGGTCAATGTATCGTTTGGTACTTTTTTTCTTAAATTTGGTTTAGTCGTTGTTTCGCGCGTTCAGACTAGTCGAGGGCGAAAAGTACCCTAGAGGAAAATAAAGTCAAGAGGGACAACTAATGAGTGCGTTCGTTGCAAGAAGAACTTAATAGCCGGTAGATACTTGTGCATAGTGAATAATGATGAGTTGTCTTGGATTTTGAAAAACATCATCTAGAAATTAATGCTAGATATATAGTTTTACTTTATAATCGATGACATTTTATAATCTTTGAATTCACGATCCAATACTATACAGCCTTAGGAGCGCTACTCTCCTCCATCTAAATCTCTTATTATTTTTACCAACTCTTATTTTTCGAACATAAAAAATTGTGTTTTATGTCCCTATGTATAACGTCTAAACATTTTTCGTTGTAAAGATATATACGTCTATTATCTTTCGTTGCAAGTCCAATAGCTTGTGTATGTACGAGGTGAGCTCCTCCATCCTTCCAATATTGAATTTTTTTTTTATTTTCTTTAATTGTCCTAAAAAGGAAGATCCTCTCAATACTCTAACGCGACACTAGATATGGACCAAAACTTACCGACTGGTGGATGCATCATTATAGGCATATGCTGGAAAGCCGAATGACAGTCCAAATAATCTAAATTAAGATTTATCATAAATTTTCTAGATTAAGTTTGAAATTGAATTCATATTTTTATAACGAATGTACCATCAGGTTTTTTATAGGTAATTTTGTATTGGTCTTGGTAAGTATATACAAAAAAAATTACACTAAGCACAAATCGTCATAAATTCATAATGCACCCGATTGTCGTAGTAAATCGAGACAAAAAATTATGACCATCTATGTCTAATAACGAGTTAGACCAAATGAGTCATTCTTGTACATGGTATAAAATGGAAAGTAAGAAAAGTTCATGATCATTTTTTTGAATATCAAACACGACCCGAGTCCTATTAAATTCAGTCTACAAAAAATTATGTCATAGAGAGCGAACCAAACTTTTGCAATTATACCATTTTCAATCCAGATCAAGCCGAGATGGACTGAGCAAAATTGGGGCCAATCGCAAGATCGTATCCGGATCATAGGATGTGCGTGTGCCTCGTAACTAACCTCGATCTGAAATGACTTTTATTTTGGGAAGATAGTTTCTTCTGTTCCCCGGGCAAAATTGAAGCCCTTCCAACCCGAAAAAAAAGGAAGGCTTCACCACGCCATTGAAATTCATTTATTATATGGTCTCCTTGACGAAATGTAATTTTGAAAAGTACGGAGAGATATCTTTGAAATATAATTCGACAATATTCGACTCTTAATTATGAGAGTTTCAAATAAAATTGTGATTTTGAGGAAGATGATGCACATGCACGGCTAGGGCTTAGGGCCTAGGGCTCACCCTTCTATACGGAGGATCGTTTAGCGGACTCATGGCTTGAGGGGAGGAGCTAGCTAAGCTATATATGGCCCATTGTCCAGAAAATGGCAGGAAACCCACTGTTGGAAGTTATTAACGTTGTTGAGTTACGAAGTAACGTCATTTCTCATCAAACACAAGTCATAATTCATATTTTATCCACAAGTCTAGTCATCGCCTTCAATTTGCGTTTTTTCGGAGATTTGGGTTTCGTGGTAAAACGCAGCGGATAGGGGGACATCATTCTCTAGTGTTCTGTTGCTCTTTGTAGTGCGATTACTTAATTGGGCTTTTACCAATTTATATGTTTTGGGCCCGAACACGGAAATGCCTATATAATGGGCTTCATAGTGGTCAACACAAATAAGATCATGAGTTCTACCTATTCAAAATATACCAAAACCATCAATTAATTTCAGCATCCAAAAACGAAATCACAAAAAAACCCAAATTTTAATGCGGTAGAATTCGGTGAGAGTAGATGAAACAAGTAATTAATGGTTGACAACTAAGGGAGTTTTTTGCAGGGGACGTGAGAGAAGGTGCATAAAAAAATATTAAAAACAAATATACATAAGAAAAATGTATAAACGAAAATGAAAATTAATCTCCATTGGGTCAAACCCAAACACAAATTAAGTAGGGCCAACAAAATAAAATCGGATTTTAATTTTCAAGCATTTTGTCTTTCACTTAAATTAAGCATTTTGTCTCCGAAGGTGAGATCTTTAGCCATCCGAATCTGGCCGCCAAGTCACCTCTTTGTCTTTCACTTAAAATTACGTGAGTTCTAGAAACAGTGTATTTATTTAAGGAGGTCAAGAATTTAAACAATAATATGGTATAAAAAATTTATCTTCTAAAAATTTTACCCGAGTTCGCACAAGCATTTAGTCTGAACTCATCATATGCCTCAGAGAAAAAATGTACTGCTTTCAAAGTCTCAAAAGATAAAAAAATCGCTCCTAAATAGCTTCCAAAGTGCTAGTAAAAAAAATGCACTAGCCTATTGGAAAATCGAGGTTCTCTAATTGTCATATTGGCAAATTGTATTAGGAGTATGAAACTAATGGAATCGGGTATGAGCAAGATTGAAATTATTGATTCATCTTTAATCAACCATAATTGGAGTTCTGTATGATGTTTTCGTAAGAAAAGTACTAGTTTTATACCCCCAAAAATTTACGCATCGCTAGCTACTATGTGGGAAACCATGAAAATCCACATTAGCTAATCTCATCGACGTTTTTTAACGTACGTGATTTGTGTTCTTATACGTACTTTTTTGCATTAGAAAAACTTTCATATTGGACTCTTTACACAAACGGTACTCCGTGATTTGCCTTTCACTTTCCCGAGGTCAAGTCATGAAATTTAAAAACAACCAACATGTTGATGCGCCTTAGTTGAAAAATAAAGTTCATGAACTTTTGCGTTTCCCATCTCCTTGGTTCATTATTATCTAGCTAGTTTTATATCATTAACATATGTTGCACTTTCTTACTACTAACGAGAGGATGTTGCTTTCACCTGCTCGTATTTTTCATAATCTCTTATACCAAATTAGTTACGAATCATCTTCTAAATAGTACTCGATAATACTCGATTTGAATATAAATTAAAAAACTAGTCCACGTTGTTAACTAATGGGTGACATGCCCAAACTAATGGCGCTTCTCACAACTCAGAAATCATTTTTCTTTTTGGGTTCATCAAAAATTTAGACTTGATTAACTTAAATCATGGGCTAGGCAGTATCCCTCTCAAACAAAATTTGTCATTTTCACAAGAGTTGAGATTTGACCTACCGAACCCTCGAAAACGAAGTAGAATTCGTTTCTATCCTTTTTATATATTTTTTTTACGTACTGTAATAGCCTACTTCATTTAGTAACCCCCGGTGGCCGGTCGCCGGATAGAACACCATGCCGCTTCCCACTTAGTTTTTGTTTTTTCTCTATTACATCTAATTGATTGAGTATTGTTTAACCTCATTTATGAGACAATATTTTCAAGTATGTATATTTTATTTGGAAAAATCCGAATCCGTTATTTTCATAAAAAATCTGGATCCTTTTCAACTTGTACCAATTTTTGTTGTTCCCTGGCACTTACTTTGCTTCAGTTAAATTTATTGTTTTGCCTGTCCCTATTTGTATTTGTAGTTTTCTTCAGTAAATAGATGATTTATTTCTCAGTAGAATAAACCACGCACACATGTATAACACCAAGACACAAAAAATTCAAAAGAAAATGTCGCAATAGAGTTACAAAATAATAGAGCAAATCCAAACACAAAATGAATAAAGAAATTGCTCGGAGGTCGCCATCATCATCCAAGAATTACACTTTGTCATAATTTGCACTCTGAATTTCTATAAAATCATGTACACTTCGTCCGTGTAAGTGTGCATAATTGTGACATTCTTTTGATTATTTATGTACGTTGACAACTAATTTTTTTATACGAGATATATTATTCCATTAAAAACAAGAAGAATATATCGTGACTGTTTCAGTCGAAATATCATGTCTAGAAAAAAAGGTACGAATGAATATAACGATATATATGGTGTCTGCAAGCAAAGTTCATAGTAAGATTTTCGATCCTCCTTGATCATTTTGGTTTCGTTTTGGTGGGAGTGGAGGGTGCCAGCTTTGGTGAATCTTTGAACCAAGTTGCTTGGTTTGGGGAATTCTTCGGTTTGGTTTTGTTCGGATCAAGGGAGTGCGATTGTGGCTATCAAGTGGTGTTACTCTTATAGGTTTTTATTTTGTTCCCTTGTGCTGTATTATCTGAATATAATTATTTTTGGATTTTTTTAAAGAGTAATACAAATTTTACTTATAAAAAAAGATAATTACATCAACTATATAGAAGAAAATCACCTAAAAAACAAGGAGACTTGCGGGGATCATGAAATTTGGTTTGACCATTTCCCCTTCTTACTTCCCTAATTCATTGAATCAAATTAGGGATCTCCACATTCCATGTAATCCCCATTACAACTATCCAAAATATTTGTAAGCGCATTATGCAGAGCAATCGGTTTGCACCAGCAAATGGGGGCCAAAAATGTTGACGACGGGATCGTTGTCAGGTAGAAGCATTTTGGAGTTGAGCAAGGTGAAGCCGGCCAAGCCAAGGGAGACGACGACAGAGATCCCCGTGAGGAGAAGCATCAGAGCGCGTGGGACCCCACCCTTAACCTCTCGCGCGTACTCCGATGCTGCAAGAGCTAAGACGGTCAACGGGAAAGAGTATGACCACCACGCCACCGTGAACCTTCTCATTGATCTCTTGAACAACATAGGCCTGCACACCTGCGTTACCAAGCCCAATGGGCCTTTCTTCTTTATTTATTTTTTTTGGTAGGTAAAATTATTTTATTAAAAGTAATTAAAGGGGAAACAAAAGTGAAAGCAAAACGGAAAGAAACAGGAAATCTAATCTAAGCTAACCTATAAACAGAATAACCCCCACCCTTACCCGAAAGGACCCAGCCCCCTTCGAATATCAACCACTCGTATAAACTAATAGAATTCGCTCTTTACAATAAATCTAAACTAACAACTCATATCTATCAAACTCTGAGAGAGATTTGTCATGAAATATTTATTCAGATATTCAGGAGATAGTATGCAACATCTTCAATTAGTTATTAGTAAGACACTCACTGGCTTAAATTAGGTATGTCTGTATATAAAGGGCTGGTGTGACACATTTTGTTGTGACACATCTATATTCATAATCAACAAAAATAACTTTTTTATGTTATGTTTGTTTAGATTCCAGGTCTAAACTTTTGTCCGCACGCCCATTTGATGCTGATTTTCTAGATGGAATTGCAACTGATCACGCAACTCACTAAGGTCAAGCATGACATTGATTTATAAAATTTTATATTAGCCTTCTTCAACCCGGTTATTTTTACTATACGTGAGCATAAATTCTCCGTACATAATGTAGTTCCAAACTGCAAATCCCAGTCAATCAAAATAAATTATTGAAATTCCACAAAAAAATTATTAAAAATGTTTTTTATTGGATTGAAGCTCGAGTGTTTGGTTTTAGTTTTACTTACTCCATAGAGATCGGCGAGTTAAATCAAGGAGCACAAATTAAATTTCTCCTCTTCAACACAAACAACCAAAACTAAAACATATGAAGTGATGTAACAACATAATTACAGGTTTGAAGTTTAAACAAATGAAAAGGTAACTGCTTAAACATTTTGTTATAAGAGTTTAGAAAATAATCTTCATAAATTAGTACTTTTGTTAAGTATTCTCACACAAACTTTAAGCTTCTAAGATGGTTACCGCATTTAGATTTTATCTTAATTTTAATAACTTTTTAAATTAACTAGGTCATAAAATATTCAATACTATATGTTTAAAAAGTTTTTTTTAAACCAAAATTTATGATTCCACGTACACCGGTCGATATACAATGAAAAACACAAAAGAAAAGAAACTAAAGTACCTTAAGTAGATGATGGGGTGGTGTTCTAAAATTACGTGAAGTAGACAGCTAGCAAAATGATCTTACCAGAGACGTGAAGAAGAACAGGGACAAGAAGAAGAGCATCTTGGAGGCAATGTCAAAGGTTCCAGCAATAGACTCCCAGGCAAGGCTCGCGACGCTAGGAACTGCGATAAACAAGAAAAAGACTGGCCTCAACGTGGCCGGAAGCCTATCGCCGCCGGACAACCGCTGGTAAAGTGTCACAAACAAGACCAGGTAATGAACCATTCCAAGCGAGAACAGGCACCCCGCGCTCTCCTTCCACCCCATGTTCGCCGCGGCTTGGGCCCCGACCAGGTTCCCTATCACCGACAGCTGGCTCGTTGGGTTAGCCACCGTGGTGAGGAACTGCTTCCCCTTGGTGAACCACTGGCCGTAGATCTTCACGTCGAGGGCCACCACCGGGACGACGAAGACCCACCAGAGGACCAGGTAAGGGAAGCTCCTGGGCGTCACGAAGGGTGCGGATTGGAGCAGGAGGAGCCACGAGATCCACGGGGCGAAGAGGTAGTTGACACCCACGTGGTGTAAGAACTCGGATTTCACCTTGTTGAAGCACAAGAGGCATCGTAATAGGTAGAGGAAGGAGAGCGAGACGAGGACGAAGAGGGAGAGGGACCATAGGATGAGAAACCCTAGAGGATGGAGTGCGTATTGGAGAACGTGGCTTAACAAGCTCGTGTCGGAATTTGAAGGGCTTATTAAGGTTTTTAGGAGTAAAGCTTGGCCACCTAGGGATAGGCTGATCCTGAAATACCCTGCATGGAAACCTGTTAATATGGATTTCGAGGAGAGATTGATCTTCTCTTCGAAGATGCCTGAAAGGTGAAATTGGTCTTTTTGGTTGATTTGGGGGCTGAAGGTAGAGGCGTTAGGTGCTTCTATTGAGAGTTCAATCTCACAATGTGAAGAAGATTGAAGGACTTCCATTAATGAGAGATTGTAACATAATCATGATGTTAGGTCGATCAGAATTAGCAGACCGTAAGATAAATGGGTGCAGCGGGTTAATATTTATAAGGAGGGATGAAACGTCAGAGGTAACATAATTATAAGAAATAGAAACAATCATCACATTATTTTAACGAGACTGGCGGCTCCAATTTTGTATGAAAAAATTATACACTCACTATATAGATATGGTGTAAATATTATATCGAGCAATACAAATTTTACTGACAAAAGTTTGCGATCGTAACTTATTGGAGCGTTTCCATCTAGTCAAAATCAGTGCTGATTTGGAGGACAGCTAATTAAAGCTACAAAATATACGCTTGATTTTCTACACCGAACTTGATTCTTACTTATCGCTTCAGATAGATATTAACTAATAATTAACTTCGTTTCCTCGTATATTATTAGTTGAAGGTGCGATTGACTAGTTTTTTTTGTTTATATTAGTAGGTATTTAGATATTCAATAAAACAACTAATAAATGTTTGAACCAGTGGTATCTTTAAAAAAAGATCTCTTTTAAGGACTCGAATTGTAAATAAAAATTTAAGTATTAGAGCTGATTAATCTCATATTTGTTGTTGTCCTAACTTTTCTTTAAGATTTTTACTTGAATATAAAAATTTATCACATTAATTAAAGTTTAGTGGTGGTATTGAGATATGATATTCTTTTCGGGTCCTTATTGTAACAGCTAGCAATTTCAAGCTACCATATAGTAGAAAGCTGTACATGTACAAAAAAATCTTGATTAAGCACTTTTTGATTGACTCATAACCGCCGGGTAATTATCTAGCCGGCGTCGCTCTTCAAGGCGTTCCGGTACTTTTCATGCAATTTGTACTAAGACGATCATTACATCGTACCTGCCAAACAACAAATAAATAAAAAATAGAAAATGGATGGATTTGGGCTGCTCGGTTGGCCGAGCGACGATCGTGAGCTTTTTTTTTATCTTAATCTAATCATAATGACACGTAGCACAATATAATTCGTTAAAATAGATACTAGTGGATATTATTTATTTGGTTATCATAATTAATATTATCTTTTGATAAAAGTTAAAAGTTAAAAATATAAAAATTAATATTTTTCAATTCTCTATAAATAGAGTCTAATTTTGACATATTTTGATACACAAACTTGTATTCCAACTTTGAACGTTTGTAACTCAATTGGATCAACTCAATTGGACTCCGGAATAAGAAGTTGTGGCTCCCTAACCGAAACTCGTCCTCATAACTTGCTCGACTATTGACTTCAAACATATTTTCGACATCCATTTGTAGCTCGATTTATTTTTTTCTAATTTTGTATTCCAACTTTTGTAATCTTAATTTTGTTATTTTGTTATTTTTTTTCTTGTTAAAATTATGGACGCGTAATTTTATGTATTTATTGTAATTTATATGTAAACATAAATTAAATTATAAATAATATGTGGATGAGAGATAAATTAATTATTTATTTGGTGAACGAATTGGATGAGATCGCTAATGAAAATTGTAAAAGATTTGGTTGGATTGAATACTAATTTGATGAGAAAAAAATTAATTATTTATTAGGTGAGCGCATTTGATCCACTCACCAATAAACGTAGTCTAAATCTAACGCCAGCTTGGACGCAGCAAGATCCAATAATCCTGTTTTTGTCCAGTTCACCTACAACGTTTGTTTTATTAATTTAATTTATTTCCTTCGGTTGTTTCCTAAATTATCCGAGAATCGTGGGCCGAACTCGAAACTCGGAAGCCCACCCAAAAAACTTATATTGTACTTTAAAACTTTCATTCCGGGCTGGGCCATCTTTCCTTCCAGATCATGGCCCACCAGTGACACTTCCTGACAATAATGTTCCGAATTATAGTTTCACTTCAGTTACATATGATATTAAAGCTGTAAATAGGAAACTCTTTCGACGATTTTGATTGAGGACTTACAATTAGAAATGAAGTACAAAATTATATACATATGTATATATATATATATATATATATTTTTTATTTATATACACACATATATTTTTATATATACACTGTCTGTGCTTTAATGAAAAAATAGGACGGCGACAAAAGACAAAAAGGACCACGCTTTCCACCAGCTCTTCGATTTCGAGTGATTTAGTAATTTTTTAGAATAGTGATCTTAGTGGTTAGTACTACGTGGAAAGTCGAATTTTGCCATGTGGAATGTCGGCCGGAACATAAAATTTCAAAACTGAACTTCATTCGATAGGGGGAATACACAATAAAGCAAATCACTGCCATCAACTACATGCATCATAGACTATGATTCATAGTTCCTTCTCAGAAAAAAAATGACTATGATTCATAGTTGTCTAGCTTAGTTATATATATCGAATTCGGACCGTAAGAATGTAACTTTGATAAAATTTGGTAAAATGAGATTTATTGTGTATTTGTGATATGACCAAATTCGATTTCAAAATCAGTTAGTACATTGTCGAGATAATATGGGTTAAAAAATAAAGAGGAAAGCAAACTACCAGTGTCATACCTTTCTCCAACAATCGTCACCCGCCAAATTATGTAGGGAGAGGGATTAATCAACTGAGAATCACGCTGTACGAAGAGAAAGGAATTGATAAAAATGAAACAACGTAATTTTCAGAATGTGCAAACAAGACCTCGAGTGATCACATTGTGTGACGTTTTCTTGGGTATGGTATGGATGAGAGGCACAGAGGCCAATCCCCTACACTACTACATATCACATAGATATCACATAGATAGAGAGGGGTAATATTTAGAGTCGAGTATTTTGTGTAGGAGTTGATTTTTTTCGATAGATTCTTTTACATTCCTTAAGTTCGAACAAGTCTCATTGGAGGCCACGTTTAGGGTGGTAAAAATCGATGTTTTGGTAGGCACGTGATTAGGAGTCCTCGCAACCTTTCTTGAGACATAATGTCCACGTAACGCCCAATACACCAATTATATGCTTAAAGGGAAACCTACGCCATCTACACATTCAGTCCTATACAAAACAAAATTCCCAAATCCTCAATCCTCATCATGTCTCTCACATGCGAATCCCAGTTGGGCCCCCACCCTACTTCCCTAGTGGGCCCCCAACCCTTGTACCCGTGACTCGGGAACATACTTTCTACAAATGAAGATCGCTAGGGTTAACGAATAAGCACTTAAATGTCGGTGACAGTGTTATTATAGCTTAACTCGTGTCGAGTTTAAATATTTCAAAATACAATAATGTTAAATAATTATTTGAATAATTTAAATATTTTTTTAAATATCTCACTAGGTTCGAATATGTATTAGTCGATCTAGTGAATTCGGATAATAGATAATATAAACCAACAAAATGGGTAGGGTTACGAGAGGGTCATGTGTTTGTGTGTGTATATGGGTTACGTACGAAGTAGACAGGAACTGGAAACATAACTACGTAGGATTTTGTTTTGTAAAGGCTAGGAAACAAACAAACCCTTCTTCTTTTGCTAGAGAAGCTAGTTCTGTAACAATTTTGCCTGATTTGCCTAAAGTCCCATTTTCCAATTTGATTTTAGTCCATACGGCTAAGGATCGGTCGATATGTAAGTGTGTGGTGGGGCTTGTAAATTTAGGTTTCCTGCCATATTGAATGGACATTATGTGTTGCCGAATTCATAAGAGGTGGTTCCACCGGCTTCATAATTTTCCAAGGCCTGACATGACAAGAAACGATTTAATATGCTTTAGATATATAGTTGGCTCGAGGCTCGATATCTGCATACTTTCTTGACCAACAAATTACAGTTTAAGCTAGACATAACTACCGACCAAAAAAAACTTGACATAACCATAAATGAATATAAAGTTTTTTTTACTAAATTTTGACATAGCTACATTCTCGGAATATCAACTATGATGCATGTCGTTAATCTAGAATGTTAAACAGTTGCATAGGTTTCAGCTTTTGTTCAAGAGTAAGTAATATCCGGACATTTTGTGAGTCTGATAATTCACATTCAAGTCGACGAGAATCATAAACAATGACACAACTATAGACCTATTATACTCCTAAAATAAAACTCCCCATCGGTTCATATCTATGCCGACTTCAGCACTTGGTGTTCCACACCATTTAGTTTTAACGCGTAACTTTTTCATAAACGATAGAGCATGTGCATCAAGAATCATAAACAGTAGACCTAGCTCAAATTTAATTAAGATTAGCTCCGGGGCCTTGTTGGTTTCTTCAAAAAAGAACTAAAGCTGGCACCTTAATTTCAACAAATCTTGGCCTAGTTCCGACCAGACTTCATGCAGTAGCTAGCCAAGTCTTGACACTTGCGACCTACCATATAAACTTAACTATCATTTGCAACCGGACAAACTAAACTCGAGTAACATAACCGTCGATGACCGGTAAGGAAATATTTAACCCATGATTATACTACTCAAGGATTGAACCATAGATCTTCGTCAATTTAATCAATATTTTGTGTAATCAGGCCAGATTTCCTTCGGCAAATCCGGTGATTATTGCAAGCTCGATCGGTGAGGATAAGAAGGCTAACTACCGTCGGCGAATATACTATTTAATGTCAACGTGCAAGCTAGTTCTTTTGCAACTCGTAGGTGTATAGGTTCCACGGAAATCACTTTCCGGGCCAGAACTTTATTTTTTTCACGGGTTTACATTCTTTTCTGCAAGATCGACAGAATTTCGAAATCAGAAAGAGCCTCGAAATTTAGGGGAAGAGACAAGGACAAATATACTTTAGTTTTTTTTTCCGGGGTAGGGCGCGAAACGGGAGTGTGGGGATCAGAGATCAATGGATAATTAACTTCTTCAAAATTAAGTTTTTTTTGTAAAATATACTTTATTAATAGTCTTATTAACAGCTTACTACGGATGATTTTTTTTTTCGGAGTTGCGACCATCGTCTTCATTGAAATCTTAACGTGATAAATTCCAGTGAGAAAAATCGTGTTAGGAAGAGAGTATATTGATAGTAAAATATCTTATCTTGACGTTACTATATTTTTAACACAACAGTTAGAAAAAAATTTAGCATCTTTATCATCAACCCAAATTCAATACAAATTAAGATAATTACGCATAAGTTTATTTATATATTCGGGATTGCCCAAAAATTGAATTTTTTTGTTTGATGTTAATGAGTAATCCTTCTTCTTTATATTATAAGCATATTATCAAATTTTAATCATTTGACTACGGCACTAATTGCATGTCTTTCCTCGTCTACCAGGGTACAACCTTTCCGCGAATGAATTTCGAGCCATTCGCTCTCCATCATTTTGCTTCAGAACGTGGAGAAAGTAACCTTCATTGATACTTGACTTAACTTTACTATCCAGTTGAGTAATTAAGTTTTATTATGATTTTTTGTTCGGCAACAAAATCGGACGTGGTTCATGTTCGGTTTTATCGGGTCCAATATAATTTTAAAAAAATGTGCTTCAAAATTATAATTAGTTTATACGCCAGTTATATTTGTAAGATACATACCATTTGTGGGCGGATTCTTCTAATGAGAATGGATTTTGTGGGCAGATTCTTCTTTAAAAATGAGAATAGATTTTGTGGGCAAATTCTTCTAATGATTTGGTGCGACAAAAATTTTTGCTCTACCTAGATTCCACTAGATAGAGTCTAACTACTTTTTTTATGTAATTAGGCTTTTATTTTTGTGTACAGTAGGAGTTCCTCCTTCTAGTGAAAATGTTTGGAGTTTGCTGGATTGTAACTATTTTGGAAGGAGAAATAAAATCTATCTATTTATTAAAAAAAAGATACGTACCATTTAATAACATATGCTGTGCCATTTCAAATTAAAAAAAATAAAATAAAAATAATATATAAGAATATGTTATTTTTTCTTTATAGAGGGTTCATAGTGACAACTTTATAGTACATTAAACCATTTTTTAAGTTCTTATATTCAAAACTCTTAAGATTATAACCAAAATTGATTAAGTGAATTTTAGTCGTTTATAAGCACATAAAAATCCGGCTGACGCGCATTAAAAACTTTGGTACGCAAGATATCAATCAATCAAAGCTCACACGACCAAAAAGAAAATAAGCAAAGCTCAAGGAATTAAATTGAAGCAAATTCCTGAAGACGAGGGAGACAACAGCAACAGGTATAGGCTGGATGGAGCAGGATATAAATAATCCCATTGTCTCCGGGCTTGACGAGAAATTGGGTAAATATCCAAATTAATGCTCGGAGGAGAGTGAATATGAAACAGACCAATAAAATGGGAGAGCGCGGGAGAGTCAACCGGCAGAAGAAAAGAAAAGAAACGCACAAGGCTCGAGAGTGAATGACGACGCAGGAGGAGGCACTACTATTGAGAATCCCACGTAGATCATTCACTCCCTTCAATTAAATCAAGAACCACTACCTCCTCCCTCCTCGAGTCGCTTTACCTTTTCTTTAAGAAATAATAATATCTAGAGTCGAGCATATTACATTAATATTTAGTAGATAATTCTCTCAATATTATATTTTAGGAAAAAATACTCTCAAATCTTCCATTTTTCTTAAATATACACTAAAATTTTTCGTGTTTGAAATATATCATGTTGTCTCTCTTATTTATTTTTATTATACTTTCGGGTTTTTAGCTGATGTTATTTTTGATTTTTTTATTTTTGTCATGAAAATGACAGAAATACCCTTAAAAATTAAAAAAAAGCTCATTTTCTTCCCCCGACTCTCGCCGACGGTGATCCGACAACCCACACTCGCCGGAATCAAAAAAATGCAAGAAATCTTCAGACTCAATCGATAATTAAACCCCGAAAATCTCCAAATCCAGAATTGGGAAAGAGCCCTAATTTTCTAATTGAATCTCCAATCTCTCTCCTAATTTTCTATGTTCGATCTTGGTTCCCGGACAAGAGGCAAGAACAAAGACCACGACTGAGAGAGACAGGAATTCAATGAAGAGCGACGGCATAAAAATCAGTGTGATGTTCGACCAAGCCTTCAATGTCCTCGACGCCATCCTTGACCAAGCCTTCAATGTCCTCGACGCTATCAAGCCTTTTCTACCATTCAGAGCCGGGAATGAAGGGGACTGGTGTGGGTTGTGCCACGGCGACGAAGAAACTCTTGGCCTTGGATTTCTAGGTTCAAATTTTGCTGGCAGCAGTCCTCCGCCTTAGCCATCGTTATTCTCTCTGTGAGTTCTTGCGAAGAAGAAAGCTTCGAGAGGAGGATGGAGTGACACAGAATCCTCGTCTTCGTTGCTTCTCCCTTTCCACAGTGTTAGTTGACTGGTCAGTGGAAGTGAAAGTGGCGGAGGACGAGGGGGAGCCATCCTCGTCGGCGACCCAGGGGATCCCGAAAATTGGGGTAGCCATCCTCAACAGTTCTTGGCTTATGGTTCTTAGTTTCGAAGCCGGTGAACTTATGTTCTTGGATAATTAATCATTTAATTAAATTTGTCGACGCTGGCAAACTTCGTTCTTAGCTTTTTTATTTCAGCTTGGCTCTTCTAGTTTGGGTGGAGAAGAAGAGGGCGGTGGTGAAGGAAGGGGATGACTTTTTTAGTTTTTAAGGATATTTTTGTTATTTCAATAGAAAAAGTAAAAATAAACTTATGACGTCATTAGGGACCCAAAAGTATAATAAAAGCAAAATAGATGGACAAAATGATCATTTTTCAAATATGGGAGACTTTTGAGTATATTTAATCAAATATTGAGAACTTTGAGAGTAATTTTTCCTATATTTTACTTTCATAAATTTTGAATGCTCTAAATTTTTCTCTCTCTCGGAACAACTCTTATTAGTTCTTCTTATTCATCGGACCAAAGTGCATCGCAATAATTTTATGGATACAAGTAACTATTGTGATCTTAATTCTAGACATGTATTTTGAATTATAAAGACAATCAATGGTGGATTGAATTACGTAGAAATAAGATTGTTGATTGTTTGATTTGGTTCATTATACAGCGTGTAACGTACGGAAGGGGTCTGAATAGAGTGACGTTAGGACCATACAACATAGTACATATAACGTAAAAAACTCGCGTGCGTGATTACAAATTTCTAATATGAGAGATTATATAGGATAAATTTTGAAATTTTATATTTAAAACATGTTGCACTTTTATTTTTTAAGTAAATTTTCTTTATTTATAATAATATAGTAATGTACTTATATATATAGATACATTGGTTACCCTCTCCGCTCTTTGATTAGTCCCAATCTCTTCAGCATATTGCACCATTGTCTAACGTCGAGGTATCATTGTATGTCGCATGATGCACCACTATAAGTAGCATGTTGCACCATTGAAAATATATATTTAAAGCATATTGCATCAATGTATGTCACACGTCGTACCATTATTTGACGTCGAAGTATCAATGTATGTCGCATGTTGCAACATTGTATGTCTCGTGTGTACTATTGTCAGTTTTTATGAGAAATTCCAAAAATGCCCTTCCATCCGCCACTGTAAATTTCAACTGCATGATTAAACTCATTCGCGTTTTCACCCCTTCAAACAGTCCAAATAACATCTCGGATAGTGCTACTCACTCTCGTTGTGACAGTACCCAATCCAACCCCGTCACAAAGTGGTGTAAATACTAAATAGCAAACATGAAATTGCAAAGTTGACAGTTATTCACTTATTTTGACTTTTTGTTGGAAAAATACAGCATTTAGTTGCTTTTGCAGCCAACACTAATTACAATTGGATGTCAGATTTAAGTTAAAGAACAACTTGAAAATGTATGTTGAATTTGCGTTGGGTTTAATATATATGAATAAGAAAAAAATTGAAACTAAATATTATTTAGATATTATTAATACACTAACCTAAATATAGCAGTTTAATCTAAATTTGAGTTTATTTACGAAATTTAAAGGTCCATAACTTTCTATCGATCTAGATCGATGGAGTATATGGATGTGAATTTGTTGACCTTAAATTTAACTTAAACAATTATAAAATACATATGGACATGAATTTAAATATAATTTTATAAGATCCAAATCCATATTCGATGTGGCCATTAATATCCATATTTGGACTAGAAAACTCATAGATTATAATAAAATTTAGCATATAATATTCTAGCATAGATATACTTTACAATTGAAACTCAAAATATCCAGTTTATTTATAACAACCATCAAAGTTGATCCAACCACTTATCAGTTAAGGACCCCTCGGTAATTCTATGAGAAATACTAATCAAAAGATAGATATTCCTCATGTAATTTTAATTTATATGTGAAATGAAAAATGATTTTTTATTGATATGATTTTTAAATTTTTTATATGGAATAAAGTTATAGGAAATGAAAGGAAAGTACATAAACGTGGAAACAAAATACATAAAAATAGATTATTTATTATAACCTGTTGATGCGATGAAATCACACTAATAGATTATGACATTAGCCATATTGATCATAAAACCGAGAGATTGAGAAAACCACGATTGCAAATTCACAAAATAAAGGATCCATCAACAGAAACAAGTGACGCACGCCCTACAACATGTGACTGTCTAATAAGGATCGACGTGTTATCGCAAGCCAATATAGACAAGAAATGACTCGAGAAAGTAATTTGGGGTTCCAAACGACGTGATATTATTGAAAGTTTTTTTTTGTTATTATTGAAATAGTTGACGTAGATATTGTATTTTATCAATAAATTTTTGAGTTACAGTTTCATACATAAAACGAGTATTATTAAAATTGTTATCTTTCAATAGGAGATGATAGTACACATTGTATTCGAAACCCAAAATAGTACATGAGTTTTATTTAAAAAAAACTAAGTCAGCTTTATTAAAATAAATTATATGATATTTCAATATTTACTCAAGATTAACCACAATGGTTAACGGTAGTACTTTTTCCATGGTCTTTAAGATTTAGGAAAATTTGAACTTAGTGTAACTAATTTTATGGTCTATTATGAGTGTAGAATTGTGTATAGCAATATTATCGACATGGCTCTTTTCTTGGCTGGAATGATAACTCAGCACATTGCAATTATCTTAGCATTTTTTTATCAATTTAAAATTTTGCATTGATTATCAATAGTTTAAATTTATCTCTCCAAAGCAAAATTATGTGCAAAATGAGAAGATGAGTTTTAGTTGAGACCACTTTTTTTGACTCAGGAGAGAACAAAATACATAATATAGTCACTCTACTAAATATGCAAATTGTCAACTACTCGACCAACAAAAGAAAAACTGTTTATCTAAAGAAACAAAAATAAAATTAGTCACTTTTTCTTTTTCTTCTTCTTCTCTCTTCCATTATCTTCTTTTTCTACTGCTCTCTCCATCTTCTTGTTCTTCCGGTTTCATCTCCTTATTCCAACTTATTCTTATAAGATCTTTCACGTTGCTTTCTGTCAAGTATACATAGTGACTAGATCCTCCCACACTATCAAAGATGAGATACCAGTAGCCTGCCATCACTATCGAAGATGAGATCTCCTGCATAAGAATGTGAAGATCCGGCTGAGCACTGAATAAATGAGAGGTTACCATTATGCTCTAGCTGAAACCCACACTTTTTTGTTTCTTTTCCCAAGATGCAATTCAATGTTCGGTTGGCATAACTCACACGACATTTACTGTATGCAAAATTGTATCAAATAATATGCACCAATTGACCACTCATTACATCGTCACCAATAGTTACAGATTTTAGCTTACCATAATGCTCGGTGTCATCTATTTTAAATAAAACTAGATGAAGCTGTTTAAATAGTAAAATCTAGATGCCAGAAACATCAACAACTCAAAATCATGCTTAATTTGAATAAAAACTTTCACACAAATCTTCTAAAAGCCCACGAGTCTGAACATATCAAGACGATTCAATCAAAACTCCAGCCCAACTTTCATAAGAAGGATATGTGCTGATAACAAAGACGCGAACAACCTAAGATTGATGTTTTGGTAAAATTCACATTAGAAGCAAGCTTTTTTTCATCTCCAGTGATAGGACAAGGATACAAACTTGGAGATTTTATGCCTTTCAAAATTTTATCCGGCTCAAACTAGTATCCCGAATAGTATTACATAAAATTTATTTCTTGAGAGCTTAGTCTTTTAGTTGAGTCCACTTGAAACTTTTAAATTGACCAATCAAAATTCTAATCAAAGAAATCTTTCAGAAATTTTAATTATCATGCCTCATCATTAATAGCTTTATGTGTAATTTATCTCTTTATCCTTGATTTGTTTTTTAATCTCCCTATTTTTAAGGTTCATGAATATGCATTGATTCCTCTTTTCTCTTATCTTTTCAGGGCTTTATAAGTGAATATTACATACATTTGAACTTTAAGATGTCTTGGTTATTTCAAACATAATTATGTAAAAGACTTCGTAAAATAAAATAATCACTAACATGTCTTTGACTCTTAAGATTTCACATATTTATGATGCATGTTGTAATGCTTCAAATTAATCTAATTCAACTTTATATTTTTCTTCACACTTATCAACAATTTCATCCCACTTGTAAAAATAAGAAATTAAAGCTAGAATGATTCTCACAAAAGCTAATTAGCATGTATGATTCTACAATAATTTTTTCGTACCATATAATTTTTGCAAATCTTTATATTTTGATATGCCATGTATTATCAGTGTCATAAATATATATTTCTTTATCGATGTATCTTGACAAATATTGGCATTCAGTGTAAATAGAAGACATAAAATTGAAAAGTTGATATTTTGTTGCCATGTATTTTGTTGAATCCAATATTATGCATCATATTTTATTACCATGTATTTTGTTGAATCCAATATTATGCATCAATTGGTCTGTCATTACATTATCTTCAACAGCTGCTGATTTCAGCTTCTCGTAATGCTATGTGTCTTCTATTTAAATAAAACTAGATGAAGCTGTTTGACATAGTAAAATCTAGACACTGAAAATCAACAACTCATTTATCGTGCTTAATTTGAGAAAAAATTTGACACAAATCTTCTAAAAGCCCATGTGTTAAAATATATCTAGAGGATTCAATCAAAACTCCACCCCAACTTTCTCAAGAAGGATCTGTGCTCATAACGAATGCGCGAAAAACCTGAGATTGATGGTTTTAATAAAATTCACATGGAAGCCAATTATTTTTTTCATCTTCAGTGATAGGATAATGGAGAAGGACGCAAACCTAGAGATTTTGGATTTTCAAAATTATATCTGGCTCGAACCATTATATCGAACAATATCACATAAAACTTGTTTCTTGAGAGTCGAGTCTTTTACTTGAGACCACTTGAAATCACACTTACTAAATTGAGTAATCATATTTTTAAAAAAAAAATTAATTATCATGCCTCATCATTAATCAGATTTATGTGTAATTTAGATATATATCCTAAGTTTATTTTTAATCTCCCTATTTTTAAGGGTTCATCAATGCACATTGATTCTTTTTTTCCTTTGTCTGTTGAGGGCTTAATAATCGAATGTTACATACATTTAAACCTTGAGATGTCTTGGTTATTTCTATCAAGATTAACTAAAAATTCTCATGAAATAAAATAATCATAACAAGGTCTTAGATTCTTAGGATCTCATTCATATTTATGATGTATGTTGTTAATGCTCCAAATTACTCTGATTCAACTTCATATTTTTTCTTTCACACTTATTAAAAAATTCATCAAACTTGTAAAAATATAAAATTAAAACTAGAATGATTCTCACAAAAGCTAATTGACATGCATGATTCTCCTATAATTTTTCTATACCATATATTTTTTGCAAATCAATATATTTTGACATGCCATGTATTATGAGAGTCATAAATATATATTTTTAAATTTTTGTATCTTAACAAATATTGACATTCAGTGTAAATAGATGATATAAAATTGCAGAGTTGATATTTTGTTGCCGTGTATTTTGTTGCATTCAATACTATGCATCATTTGGTCTGTCATTACATCATCTCCAATAGTTACAGAATTTACCTTTCCATATTGTCCCGTAACATATTTTTTAAATAAAGCTAGATGAATCCGTTTGAAATAATGAAAGCAACACGTCGAAAACATCAACACGTCGGAAACTTACATGCAAATTTTGTAAAAGTCCATGAGTCAGAACATATATAGAGGATTCAATCAGAACTCCATCCCAACCTTTCCAAGAAAGATATGTGTTATCCTTGGTCTATTTTTAATCTCCATATTTTTTAGGGTTCATCAATACGCATTCCTTTGTCTTTTAAGGGCTTGATAATGTTGATGCTTTAAAGTAGCTCCTTAACGATGATCCCCTAAAAATAGGGAGATTAAAAACAAACAAAGTATGGAGAGATAAATTACACGTAAATCGGATTAATGATGGAACTTGACAATTAAGTTTTTTTGAAAGACTTTATTTGATTAAAATTTAGATTAGTTAGTTTAAAAAGTGTTTACTTTCAAGTGGTCTCAACTAAAACTCATCTTCTGATTTTGGACATGATTTTGATTGGAATATATAAATTAAAATTATTATCAATGGAAATTTTTGAAATAAAAAAAATGTTACGATAATTGTACAATGTGCTTCACTTATCATTCCGACCAATGAAAAATGGTTGTCAATAATAGTGACATACACAATTCTACACTCATAATAGATCATAAAATTAGTTCACTAACTTCATATTTTACTAAATCTGAAAGATCATGGAAATAGTACTATTGATAGCTCTTCACTAGACCATCCTTTAAATCACTAGAGTGCTATTCATTAGAATCAAGTCACAACATTGTCTATGAGAAAGAGTGGTGCTCGTGGGAACAAATGTCTTCATTGATCAGAAGCACGAAATGCATATGACCCCAAGCTAAACATATAGGAGGAGGGTGAGGTTGTTTATGCACGATGTCTTGGGTGCCTTTTTTTTTTAGGATTACCATTTTGTTGAAAGTCGAGCACGAATAGTCGACAATATGTCTATCGATTCAAATGTTTGGTTTGTCATAACCGAGGACTTTAAAAGAATTCTGTCATTTTCAAGTTTGTACTGTGGTCAGCTAGTGAAGGAAATAACACTCATCATTACCACCCAAAAAAAGCTAGTGAAGGAAATAGAAAAAAAAAACATCTTTTATATGAAAGATGTATAATCTGCCACTATTCTCCCTCTCAAAGGAGGACAAACATTCTCCGATGAGAATGAGATAAGGAATGTCACAATTTTCATAAGGGACCATCGGTGTGCAACATCGGCAATATCGACAAAGACGTAAAAACTTGCTAGATATCCTAGAAGATTTAAGTTAAAGAATGACTTGTAAATGCATATTGAATTTGCTTCATGTTTAATATATTATGAATAAGAAACTTTTTTGAAACTAAATATTATTTAGATATTATTAGTACACTAATTTAAATATGGCATTTTAATCTAAAATTTATAGGTGCATATCATTTTTTTGATCTAGATCGATGGAGTACATGGATGTGGATTTGTTGACTTTAAATTAAATTTAAACAATTGTAAAATACATATGGACATGAATTTGAATATAGTTTTATAGGAAATATGGATTTGGCCATTAATATCCATATTTGGAACAAACAAATCACAGATTATAATAAACTTTAGCATATAATATTCTATCGTGTTTGTATTTTATAATTCAAACTGAAAACATCTAATTTAATTATAAAATCATCTTAGTTGATCCAAACACTTATTAGTTAAGGACCCCTTGTAATTCTCCAAAAAAAGTTAATCAAAAGATAGATATTCCTCATGTTACCTTTAATTTCTTTGCTAATTTTGAACGATTGATGTAAAAGCAAAAGAAGAAGGGTTTTTACTTTCCGAAGCCGTCGAGCCGAAAATAAGAAAAGCGAAAAGGTTAAAGATGGAAGGTTACTCTAACTTTAGCCGCGGAGAAAATAACGATCTCTCACTGATACAGGGTAAACTATATATTTCCTTCTTTTAACTGATTATCCCCAAGGCATTATACATCGTTCAGTACAAAAGCAAAAAGTTTTTCCCCTCTACTCTCCTTTCACCCACCCAAGCGCAACCTTTTTTTTTATAACATCATGTCCACAGAGTAATGTAGAATTTTAAAACACAGTAAATCTTATGAAAAAATTATCAAATTATGTTACGTTTTTAATCGCTCAAAGTCGAGAAGTTAAAAATATTTTATGTCTAGTCAAATATCTTGTAAACGCAACCCCTTTGTTCGGAAAGGTTAGAAGATGGGGAAAGGATTAAAGGAAATATTAGATGGAATGGAAATTTATTATTCAACCTATAAAAAGTAATCTGGTTAATTAATAATCTACCCCATTATTTTACAAATTCATTGATGCCGGCAAGTCATTCGGTAAGTAAAATTCCGGCCAGTTGGGGAGGAAACTGTTATCCATTTAAAATTTCACCAATTTGATTTTGTTTTGTAGTGAGCAAATATAGCCGGACGAAATCTTTTCGTGGATTTTATTTTATAACCGAATGAAAATCTGGGGCACCCAAGCTTGGTGGCCTATTGTACTTTCTATATAATCTTGGATATAAAGGATCATGTTCTTCTCATAGTACGTGCCTCGATGGGGGCGAATTTGGTGGGGACTGAGCTAGTCCCTATTTATGAGGATTAACTCAAACTAATATCACTACACATGCAAACTAATATCACTTCATATGTAAACCAACCTGTTGCAAACCAATATCATTTCACATGCAAACCAATATCACTTCACATGCAAACCAATATCACCTGGTAGGTTATTGACCATCAGATTTAAAGATAATCAAATCTGACGGCCCAAAATGTAGTCCCCACCTATGGACAAATTTTCTTTAGTCCCCACCCAATCCGGTCTCGTGCCGCGATAACTGCATAATAATTTGAGATAAGTTTATTTTAGTACCGTGTAGTTTTACCCATTTTGCTTAGAGTACCATGTGGTTTCAAATTGGTATTTTAGTACCATGTAGTTAACCTCCAATTTTTTGGACAGGTCTAAAACAGATGCCCGTCGAAACCCGCCCGAAACGTCGTTATTTTGAGACCACGTGAAAGACACGTGGCAACATAGTAAGCTTGTTTAAAATTGACATGTACTATAGTAAATTACATATACATACCCAATTTATTTATATTTTTTCAAAAAATTAATTATTTAAATACTAAAAAAAATTATTCTTCTCTCTCATCTCCACCCCTCCCCTTCCCTCTCTTCTCCCACCTTTCACCCTCCGACCCCATCTCCCTCCTTCCCTCCATTAATCAAAACTTCCTCCTCATCTCCAACTCCAAGCCTACACCAACATTTGTTCACCTCCCTCCCTTCATACAGAGAAGAAAACTAATTACTCCCTGAAGTATTACACTTCCAATACCCACAAAACCCATCACCAATGCTACGAACCTCCCTCCCTTCAGAGATGAACGACCCAATTCCCGAGGAGACGACTGCCAACTCGAGCACCCTCCTGTCGTCCACCATCCGATGCTGCTGCTTCGGCTCCCGCCGCTCCCTCTCCTACTCCACCCCCTCCTCCTCCTCGTCTTGGTGGGACCCGCCCCAATAGTACATGTCAGCTTTAAACAAGCTTACTATGTTGCCACGTGTCTTCCACGTGGTCTCAAAACGACGACGTTTCGGGCTGATTTCGACGGGCATCTGTTTTAGAACTGTCCGAAAAATTGGAGGTCAACCACAGAGTACTAAAATACCAATTTCAAATCACATAGTACTCTAGGCAAAACGGATAAAACTGTAGGGTACTAAAATGAACTTATCCCTAATAATTTTTGAAGCAACAAAAAGTTGCATGTTTTTTCTTCTTCCTAGGCTGCCCGCCAGTCGGGGAATAAGAGAATCTGTGACATTAATCAGGACCCATTGCTTCCCACCGATTAAACGATGCTATGCTACAGTCGATAATTTATAATGGGGATTAGTTTATATTAACTAAAATTTATATTTGTCATTTGAAATGAGAAAATTAATAAATTGTTTTTTACTAATTGATATGCGGACACTCATTTACCTTATTAATTAGTTTTGAGTTAGCTATAATACAAACCTCTCCCAATAAAAATTTTACATTGTTAAATTTTTAAATGACTCGAATTCAAAATTTATAATTTAAACTAGAGCAACTACTTTGCTAATTGATATAACGGTTGATGAGTTACTTGAATAAGTACAAAGTTGTTTCAAGAATTATTCAATATTAATTAAAATAAAAATAAATTATTTGTTGTTTGCCGAATTATTTGGACTACAAAATTTGGTTGATGTTATTAGACGATGGAGAAGGTAGTATGGGCAAGTCAACCGTTAACAGATTGAAGATTTCTTCTTGCCTCGGGCCCCTAATCAGACGATTACTTTCTTTATACTGGAATTGCAACTTTTAACAAATTTCTTCTGGTGCTCGTCAATGATCGATCTCCGTCACCTTGTGGGTATTGTATTAATTAAACAACTTAATTAGCCTATGCCCAAATAATTAAATTAGCTGCCCTAGGGCTTAGAGTGCTATGCGGCTGAGTGTATGTACGGTTGGGACCAAGAAAGAGGCCGCCAAACCCCAGTACCTATGTGGGGGAATTATTAAATTATACACTACCGGAAAATCCAACCATTATGGAATATTAATATTATGCCTTTCACATGATGATTTACATAAAGAAATATTCCTTTCCATTACCAGCACAACAGGTTGATCTATGTCTTGATGATCCAAGGTCATTGGGTGTATAAACAATTAGTACAAACCACGAGCTAGCATTTGTTTGTATTAGTTTATTGTGGATAATGTGGACAATTTTTTTTTGCTTAGTGTTAGATTGATGAATTTGTTTATAATAATAATTTTTTTAACTATTAGTAATATAAAATCAGAGAAAATAATACCTCTGTTTTTTCAAATCTACTAATTCAATTAATCTAGATTCTAGTTAAATTATTCTACTAGTAATATATTGCAAAAAATCTACCAAATTCTATGTTTCAAGTATTTCCTATGGTTCCAACTTATAAACTTTAGTTAATATAAAATGATTGTTGCTTGTCATTGTCACGACCCGAATTTAAGATCGGTGACCGGTGCTAGATCCTAATACATATACAATGCATAAACGAGTCTAACCAGCCTCAAATATATTATTTTACTTTACAAAATTATCCATTTTTGAAATACAAAATGAATTATAATTATTCTTTACATTTATCCCAAAATTGAAGTGAACATTGTGGCTACAGAACTACTAAATAAATGAGCAAATTGTAAGCCACAGACTTAATGGAAGTCTTGAAGGATCAAATTGACTTGACACAAACAAAACTATCTTTGGCACTCTTTTTACATAGCAAGATTATTCTAAATACTAATCCAATACGACAATAAACGATCAAGTATACTTTACTTGAGTCAAACTAATATAGTTAAAGGAGTGAGATATTACAATCAGCAAAAACATAAAGTAACTTTTTTTAATTCATCTCTTTTTTTATAAATAAATTATATTTATAAAAAAATTCATCAAAATATCAAATAATTATATTTGCTATTTATTACACCTATTAATTCATCTCTTGCTTCTCTTATATGTTGGGATGGCGAGAAATAGGAAAGATTTATTTCCTATTCCTATTCCTATTCTGACTAGGTTTTGAACTCCTAATCCGACCTAGATAGGTTACTTGTACACCAAGGGTTTGCCTCTATATAAAGGCATGTTACCCTAAGATTTTATATGGCTTTGTGGCTCGGAAACTCATCAATAAAAGTTCTCATTTCTCTTCGTGGACCTAGGCATTAGGCCGAACTACGTTATCTCTTGTGTCCGTGTTCTTTGCACATTTTGTTCTCTAGTTGCTGAATTCTTAACAAGTGGTATCAGAGCTAAGGTTGGAGGATGTCGAATCACGGTGCGAAGTTTGCTCTTGTGAAGTTCGATGGTTCATTGAATTTTGGATTATGGCAAAGGCGTGTCAGAGATCTTCTCGTACAGCAAGGGATGGTTATCGCGCTCTCAGAGAAGAAGTCCGAGAAGATGGAGGAGCAAGAGTGAGAAGAGTGGAGGCTAAGGCAGTAGCGAAGATTCGCTTGTGCTTGGCGGATGATGAGGAGCCATCAGCTGGGTCGTGGAAGAGCATCTAGGTCGAAGTCAAAGAAGTTCAATGGAAGTGGTTTCAAGTGCAGAGAAGGGCACATGAAGGAGACTATCCAGGACGAACTAGGGATCAAAACAACAAGGAGGGATTGACATCCACAACCATGGCCACATATTCAGATGGGTCGGATGGTGACTGGCTTTTTGTCTTATCAAGTCCAATGCATCATGGTAATCTCTTTTCATTAGGGACCTTGGATTATAACAGCGATAGTTATAAAGGTATGCTAATGAAGGTGGAGAAGGATGCGATGGTAAAGATGAAGGGTGAAAAGAAATACCTACAAGTTAGTGAGGCACATTATTGTAGATGGAGTCACATTAATGGGTCTGAAGGAGTTGGCAAAAGCTCAGGTCATATGAGGTTGGTTCGTATGAGGGAGCAAAGGCTTGACATGAATAGTTTGAGTAGAGTTAGGATTCGCAGAGACATGGATAGCGAGCTATGGTTATTTTGTGAAGGCATGGTTGGCAAGGAGCCATGGTTATCTCAGAGAAGCATGGTTAGCTGGGCCCTACTATGGTTGTCTAAAAGGAAGTACACGTCAAAGGTGTTGGGTAGGTTTTGTATGAAGAATGCGAAGCCGTTGTTAACACCATGCGCAGATCGGGTATCTCACTCAAGGCCGAATGATAGAGTTTGAGGCATGTCGAGGGTTCTACTTGGTAGAACAAAAGGTTACCCTTTGTATGCTATGACATGTAGCATTGGTTTGAGGCAAGAAGGTCCAGCAGAAAAGCAGTTCGAGATTGCGGAGCATGGGGCTGATCAAAAAATAGAGGGCGTGTCTATTGGTCGCAAGGTTGCTTCAACAGGTGGACTTGCTAGTTGGGGTTCAATAGAGATTGGAGAAAATAGGCCAAGCAAGCTCAGAAGCTCGAGTTTGGGGGCTGGCTCCAAGTGATTGAACAAAAGGTGAAGAGAAAGTTGAGATGGTCTTATTGATGCAGTTATCTATGGTCCGAGATGGAGTCGGTGGAGTCGGATTGGTTTTACAAGATCTCATGGTTCTTCATGGGACGGTGTTCTGTCAAGGTGGAGTTTGTTGAAGTTCGGGTGAAGCTTCATGGTTCTTCCACAAGATGATTTCTCGCCAAGATGGAGATTATTGGGATGGCGAAAAATAGGAAAGATTTATTTCCTATTCCTATTCCTATTCTGACTAGGTTTTGGACTCATAATCTGATCTAGATAGGTTACTTGTACACCAAGGGTTTGCCTCTATATAAAGGCATGCTACCCTAAGGACTCTAAGGTTTTATATGGCTTTGTGGCTCGAAAACTCATCAATAAAAGTTCTTCTTTCTCTTCGTGGACATAAACATTAGGCCAAATTACGTTATCTCTTGTGTCCGTGTTCTTTGCGCATTTTGTTCTCTAGTTGCTGAATTCTTAACATTATATTTGCCACTTTGGTGTGATGGATGTTAAGTATATGGTTGAAAGCTGTGGTAGATTATCCGCGCACCCGCGCAAAATTATTGCCGAACTATCTTTTTGGATGGTAATTATTGCCGTACTTTACCATGCGTCACTATTATTACTCTCCAAGAAAAGTGTATACCATCGGCCACTCCCGTTAGCGTTGGTTTGCATTTTTTAATACATAACTTAATATAATTCAAATTTATTTATATTCCAAGGTTTGAACTTTACTTATCTAGACTTGTCCCAATTATTTTTACATCCCTTTGCTAGAGTTGTTGTTTATTCTTTTAATGTTGTATGTCATTCATTTACTTTGTGCAAGGCCGTGTGTTTAATCGGGCACCCATTTAATTAGTTACTCATGACATTAAAGGTAATTGATTCAAAACTATTAAAGTCATTCGAAATGAAATAAGCTTCAATTACTCTTTATAATGACCAATGAATAAATAACCATATGATTATAGCTTCAAGATAAAAAAGGGATAAGTTTATTTTAGTATCTTATTGTTTTACCCATTTCGCCTGGAGTACCATGTGGTTTCAAATTAGTATTCTAATACCCTGTGGTTGACCACCAATTATCCGGGCAGGTCCAGGGCAGCTACCCGTCCAAACCCGCCCGAAATGACATCATTTTGAGTTGACGTGGAAGCCACATGACAAAAGACTTTCTCAAGTTAAAGCTGAAGTGGACAGTGATAAATTATCTACTCAGTCCCTAATTTATTTATAATTTTTAAAAAATCTCATAACTCATCTCATTTATTGTTCCCTCTTCGTCTTCCTCCCCACCCTCCCCCCCCCCCCCCCCCCCCCATCTCTCTCTCAAATCCCAATCCAAGGCTCTGCCGCCGCCAGATTCATGAGCTCGAAAACCATCCCGACAGCCTCCTCCAGCCGCCCCACCTCCGCGAAACACCTCACCATGCAAGCAACAACCTCACGGGCAGGGATGCCAATTTGACCATTATCCTGAGGGTCTACCCGGATTCAAACCCGAAGGGTCTAGGACCCGTTGACTTTGACCGGGTCTAGACCCGGATCCTACCCGAATCTTTTTTTTTAAGGATAACGGCATGGATATGGACACATAGGATCCTACCCGGATCCTACCCGATTTGTAAAAAATATTAAAATAATATATATAAATATATTAATTACTAAAGTTAGTACCAAATTCTCATCACAACCTACCCAATTTGAAATTTTTTTATAAGTAAATTTATTCATCTAAGTTGGTATAAATACCACAGTAACAAAATATCAAAGTACCAAAGTTACGTTTTAATTGGTAATGATACCGATTATCAAATATAAGATATTACAATTGGTACAGAACGTGAACACCTATTCAACCAAAAGAAACACTTATTAAGTAGGTTTCAATTGATGTCCTTGATGCTTTAGATATCCGAGAAAAACTAACAAATTGCCAAAGGAGGAATGATGAAGAATGTTTAACCTACATAATGTTAATTCAACCTTCTAATATATTCTACCCTTCAATTGTCATATTAATTTGTAATTTTTATTTATTTATTTATTTATTTTTTATATTGACTTATTTTAGCAAAAAAATAAATTACATTCATATTTTTCGAGTGCTTCTATATAGCGAACAAGTATGGTTTAATTTTCAAATAATACAGACCCGTGGGTCGCCCTAATCCTGCCCGATTTTTTAGGACCCGAATCCTACCCAGATCCTTATTTTTAAAGAGGATAAGGGTAAGGATATGGGTCGACCTTCACAAAAGAGGGCAAGGATCCGAGTCCTATAGATCTTACCCGGATCCTGCCCATTGCCATTCCTACTCACAGGCCCTCTCCGAGTTGTCGTTACCACCATGGATCCGAATTTCGCGGCCAAGGAAGCCACCACAGAGATAGCTTGCTCTGAAGCTGGAAAATCAGGTATACGGGCTCTGAAGGATCGATTTCGGTGGGGAAGCTGGTCCGACGCAAAATATGGATCGTAGACTCACTGCCCGTTACCTCTGCCATCCTCCTTACCACCGTCCTCCTCGCAAAATCAGAAGATTCGATTTTGATTGGGTGTTAGACTTGCCGCCGCCGACGGAGATCGTAGAGCTCGACAATGGCCTCTCCTCGACTTTCTCAAGTCTTCCCTCTCTTTAGCCGTCGAGGTTGGAGAAGTGGAGACCCGCGGAGAGAGGACGCTGGCGAGCGGGGCGGTCGTCGAGGTCCCAGTGACGAAGCTTGCAGTTATTAGAAAATCTGAGAGATTTAATTTCTCATGTCCTTAAGTCCTCGTCTTAGGTTTAGGTTTGGGATTTAATTTCTTCTTCGTGGTGGTCGGAAAAATAATATAAATAAATTATGGACTGAATAGATAATTTATCACAATCAACATCAACTTTAACTTAAGAAAGTCTTTCGCCACTTGTCTTCCACGTCATCTCAAAACGACGTCGTTTCAGGTAGTTTTGAACGGGTAGCTGCCCTGGACCTGCCCGGATAATTGGTGGTCAACCACAAGGTACTAGAATACCAATTTGAAACTATATGGTACTCCTGGCAAAATGGGTAAAACTACAGGGTACTAAAATAAACTTATTCCTAAAAAAATAAAGCAAGAGAAAATGTCGAATCCGACCAAAGCTGCAAATCAAAATAGAACACAAAGTCGCGAGTTCCGTACGCTTGCCGGGATAATTTTTATATGTTTTTTACTGTGTAAAGTGATAATTTTTCAAAATTGATAAAATATCTCGGTCCTAAGTCAGGTCCATTGATAAAATTTAATAACTCATCTATCATAATAACTAATACTTTTCAGAAAATTTTAGTGCTAAATCTCGGTCCCAATTTTCGCATAAAGTTATATTTTTAAATAAATACATATATTTTTACATATTTCATGAATTCGAAAAATATTGTAAAACATTAGTTTGTGCTTAACTTGCTTATTTGATAACTTTTATATCATCATTAATCTTCTCAATTGTCTTCGAATGGTTCTTGTTGATTGTCATTTGTTATAAAGAAAATATATCAATCGAGTGTATCATTTGAATAACGATGTAAGTCGCCAAAGGGCTTGTAGCCCAACGGCACAGAGCGTTGTAAATATCTTGGAGGTCCAAGGTTCAAACCTTGGCAATGTCATGGTGTAATAATTTATCTTAAAAAAATAACGTTGTAAGTCAAAAATTTAGGTAATTTGTATATAGAAAAGTAATTTTCTGGTATTTACATATTTATTGTTCAAAAACGTAATTTTAATATTTTTGAAAAAAAAATGTAAACCTCTCTTATCTAATAACTTCTCGAAAGTGATATTTTTCTGTAGTTTCAACAGTATCACTTTAGAGAAATTTTCGCACATTATAATTTGAATTTGAGTAAGATAGATAAAACTATTTTGATACTATTTAATTATTATCATGTATCTAATATTCAGGCTCTAACTTTTTATTAGAATTAAACAAACCTCGGTAAGTCTCGGCCGTGTAGAACTAGCATGGTGTATTACGGTGTAGAACTAAACTTAACGATATTGACGTTAATGTAAGATTTATCCTACTGATTATTCTTTCTTTATAGCGATTTTTAATTTTTGATTTCAGTAAATTTTTAAGGAGATTGACGATCGCAAATTTCGCATAAACATTTTACATTTTTTAAGATGTAAATATTACTATTAGTAAAAAATTACTTATAAAGTATCGGCGGTGTGACTTTTTAAACCAAGGTACTTAGTTGACTCATTTCTGTGTTGTCCGATTTGTTTATAACATAATCAAATTTATAATTAGTTCCTTTCCAAAAAAATTATAATTAGCGGCTTCACCCAGCGATTTGTATTCCGAGTAATACTAGTCAATGGCAAAATGATTACCCACGGAATTTTGTGTGGACTACGAGGCATTGACAAGCAAGACAAACCTTCCGGCTCCGATCGATATATTTTTTTTTTTTTGTAATGCCAAAAGCAGAGAAGAAAATATGTAAATCCCACAAGAAACCATCAATTTTAATAGTTAAAAGGAAAGCCCCCGACACAAAACAACAAGCGACGTGACTAATTTTTTTTCTTATCGAATTAGAAATGACTTTTGCAATTATATTTTCGATAACTCCCATCGGTTGACGTGACTAGTTTTCCCTTTAAGTAAGCAAAATAAATCACCGTTGGATTAAAAGGACAATAACAAATGTCTGTCCCCGAAGCGTTTGTTACGGAAGGTTAACATACAGCCACGTATCTAACATACATGTGTTTTATTTTTCTTTTACGAAAATTCACTTTTTTAAAGATTTCATGTTCAATCATATCTCAATATAGTTAATCCCATACTACTAGATGAACATTCACCCAAAAAAAATACTACTAGATGAACTAATATGACTTCAAGTCATGTCAAACTACAAAACATAATATATTTTATTTATCAAATTTTAACACAAATTTGCTTTCCCATTCGATCTCGAAACAACAATTACATTAGCATAATCACTAACGAAGAGAAATAACACCAAATGAACCAGTAAGGAAGAGAATAGATTGCATAATTTACTTGATAGGTAAAGAAGTGAGAGGGGCAAAAGATAAAAGGAAAGGAACAATCTCAATAACAGGAAAAGGGTCAGGTAAAAAGTAGTACGCGGGTTTTCCGGTGCAAGGACGAATAACCAAAAGCTGTTGCGATGCCACGTGGACAACGACCTTACCGTGGGATCAAACTCCAACGGCTGAGATGGCGAAAACATCTTCCAAGGGACTCATTGAAACTGGAAGAGAACTGTAGAGAAGTACCCAGAGACTATATTTCCTTGCCCCCCTTGCCTTCCTCTCTATTCCCATTATCCTTCTAATAATTTCCCCCTCGTAAATTAATTGCTCGTCTCCTTCTCTCTCTCTCTCTCTCTCTCTCTCTCTCTCTGTCTTCCTCTACCTCTGTGCAAAGTCACAACAACAAATGAACCAGAGAGAGAGAGAGAGAGTAGGTTTGTCTTAAATGAGGTGAGAGTGTAATAAGCAAGTAAAAGAGGGGTTGCAGTTGCCATGGCGGCGTTGCAGAGCTCTAATTCCGTGCCATTATTGCTTCGAACAACGGGAGAGAGAGAGAGAGAGACAGAGAGATAAAACTTTAAAGCCCTTCTTCATTCCTTCCTCCATCTTTATCTCTCTCTTAATATTAAATACTCTTCCATATCTTCTCTTGTCTTCTTCCAAGTAGAGAGCAAAAACCCACTAAACATTTTTAGTCTCTTACCCTAATCCGTAATTTTT